>CAUYON010083973.1:0-20523 GCA_963573935.1 Arctocebus calabarensis | reverse complement strand
TTAAGCGATTCTCTTGCCTCAGCCTCCCTAGTAGCTGGGACTACAGGCGCCCGCCACAGCGCCCGGCTATTTTTTTGTTTTTGCAGTTCGGCTGAGGCTGGGCTTGAACCCGCCACCTTCGGTATATGGGGCCGGCGCCCTGCTCGCTGAGCCACAGGAGCCGCCCTACCTTGATTCCTTTAAAGTTTTGTGGCAACTGCTTAGTGTAAAAAGGTACCAAGGAGTTGCTTAATTGTTCTTCAACTGAAACATTAAAAAGTCCTTGAAAAGAAAAAATTGTGGAGGAGGAAGTGTCTTATGATAAAACATTTTATTGTAATTTTGGAAATAAAGAAAGCATTCACAGCAATGCGCAAGGACTCCTAACAGGAAACTATTTCTGATCATTCAGCAAAAGACTTCTAAACAAATTATTCTCTTATAGTTACTATTCCACATTTATAAAAGCTGTAACTGCTATAAGAAAAAACTACAGGCAATGAAAGACCCTCTGACAAAATACAGTATTACGGATTCTTATTATAGCAGCAACTTTCCTCACAACTTAACACACAAAGAAAGTTTCATTGGTTAACTCTACATATCTAGTGGACTGGGAGTTACACTTGAGAATTTTTTGCTGGTGAATATTAAAAATTATAGATTCAGTAAATCACAACTAAAATATCTCTCCTTCAAAATACAGTAGTACTGGCTTGGAGCCCACAGCTCACTAGTTAGGCTGCCTGTCACATACACTGGTGGGTTTGAACCTGGTCTAGGCCTGCTAAACAACAATGACAACAACAAACAAAAAAAATTTGTTTGTAGCCAGGTGTTGTAGCAAGCGCCTATAGTCCCAGCTACTTGGGAGGCTGAGGCATGAGCCCAAGAGTTTGAGGTTGCTGTGAGCTGTGATGCCACAGCACTCTACTGGGGGGCAACAGTGAGACTCTGTCTCAAAAAAAAAAAAAAATACAGTAGCACCTCTGTAAGTTCACCACCCAAGGGACTGTCACAAACTGGTCAACATACAGCAGAGTAGGCTCACTGTGCTGATACATATTATGTGGCGTATGTCTGGTCTACAAAATTTAGGTCAATTTAAGGAGGTGATTAACCATGGAGATTCTAATGTTTTTCTGAGTATCATTATTGTTGCCTCTCTTATCCTCCTTTCGCATTAGAGATGAAATTTAACTTTACCTTCTATGCCTGTGGATTGGTAAGCTTTATGGGTAGGGTTGCTTTTTCCCTCCTCTCCTGTGTAGCATACCATACCATAAAAACAAAACAAGAAAACGAAAATTACAGCGATACTTCCTACAAGACAACTGAAAATGACCTGACAGATGCTCAGTTTTAAAAGAAGAGCTATGTTCCTGTATTTATTTTTTACTTTTTATAGAGACAAGGTCTCTGTTGCCCCGGCTAGTCTCAAACTCAGGGCCTCAAGTGATCCTCCCACTTTGGCTTCCCAAAGTACTGGGATTACAGGAGTGAGCCATCATGCTTGGCCAATGCTCCTGCATTTATAAAATTCTATATCAGAGCAAATCAAGGCCAAATTTTAAGCAGCTCTATTCTAGAAGAAAAGAAAGCTACTGCTGACAACCAGAAGGAATACTTTATAAGAAAACCAATACACAGGCTCGGCGCCTGTGGCTCAAGAGGCTAAGGCACCAGCCACATACACCTGAGCTGGTGGGTTCGAATCCAGCCCAGGCCTGCCAAACAACGACGGCTGCAACCAAAAAAAAAAAAATAGCCAGGCATTGCCGCGGTGCCTGTAGTCCCAGCTACTTGGGAGGTGGAGGCAGGAGAATCACTTGAGCCCAGGAGCAGGAGGTTGCTGTGAGCTGTGATGCCACAGCACTCTACCCAGGGTGACAGCTTGAGGCTCTGTCAAAAAAAAAAAAAAAAAAAAAAAAAAAAAAAAGAAAGAAAAGAAAATCAATACACAATATTTTATTGAGTGTCTCGTGTGCTCTACAGTGTTGAAGCAGTTAGAGTCTTATCGTGGCTCACAACGACCTCAAACTCCTGGGCTCAAGCGATCCTCATGCCTCAGTCCCAAGTGGCTGGGACTACAGGTACCTACTATAATGCCCAGCTAATTTCTCTATTTTTTTTAGTAGACATAGGGTTTCACTCTTGCTTAGTCTGGTCTTGAACTCCTGAGCTCAACTGATCCACTAGTCTCAGCCTCCCAGAGTGCTAGGATTACAGGGGTGAGCCACCATGCCCAGCCTCTGCAGTTAGAGATTCTAAAGCTAATACTTTGTCACTATTCAGGGAAAGACCTTCCTTAAATATATTAGACAAGAGATAAACAGTGATTGGTTAATGCTGTTGTTAAAATTCATTCTTTTGTGTAAGACTGAAATCAACAAAATTTACATCGTGATCACATATTTCCCACGAGCTAACTGGGGAAATCTGCACAAGGATAAGTATGCTGCTACTATTAAATGTTATAAATTCAGGTACTGTTTGTTGCCAAACTTTCAACAGATCTTTAAATTTCATATTTTACTTTGATGAATTATCTTCTGCCTGCAGATTCAAATCCATCACTCCCATCGATAGTCAAGATATTTTACTACCTTTAAATACCCTTAACAAATTTAGCCTTTGTTACACAATCATGTATTTGATTTTTAGGTAGCTTCTTATCTCAAATGGGATATGAACTTTTCAGAGACAGAATCTTTTACTTCACTGGAAACCCCCAACTAGAAGTAAAATTAATAGGCATTTGGTGAGCTTAAAAGAATTTGAAACAAGCTAAATTTAAAATCACACTGCATTAAATAGGTCCTGCAGAGTTGGCTTACTCAGTGTGGTTTCCTACAGCACACTTATTAAACACAAGCTCAGCCATTCACTGATTTTTGTTTTTTAATAGGTCTTTTCGCCTCTTGAAGGGGCCTGTAATTCCATTCCCCAAATAGCCAATCCATCTCCACATTGTGGCTATTTCCTAGGTAACCAACCCAGCCAAATAAAAGACACACAATAGGAAAAAGGACACCAAACCAGAAACTATAGCATCCCACAAGCCTCTCAGTGTCTCACCTGTGCATCATAATATATAAAAGTAAAAGTCATAATGAGTCTTACCCCATTGCGTAGGAGTAACTTAACTGAAGAAGTTTTTGACACCATCACCTATAGATCCAGACACTGCTCAAACAATTTAACACAGACAGTAAAGTGGGTCTGTTGTCACAAGGAGGATGACTATTAGGCATATCATCACTACATGTGAAAGCAGTGTCACAGAAAATCTTTAACACAGGAGTGGTAAAGCAGAGAAGTACACACCCACTAGAGAGATGGTTTTCCCATGAAGGGTTAGACCCGGGGAAAAATGGTGAAGGTAAAATTTGCTGTTGCTTTCTCCTATGTCCCCTTTACATTTTCCTCCAATCCCCTCAGGGCTCTCATGTCAGTTTTAGGTGTTGTGACCTGGCCTGGCCAATCCCTGCCACTGATGTAGATCTCTAGCTCTGCTTTCTTCATGGGGATATAAAAATCTGTGCTTGACAAGCTATCTCATTGGTTACAGAGACCAAACACTTTACCACAGCCGTCTGTCTCAGTGACTGATAAAGGTTTAACATACTGTCCCTTCCAAGAGCATTTGTACTTAAGCAAGGGTCAGTATTCCAATTGAACTAAAATTACAGAGTTTTGTGTTTTAGCAATATGCTGGCTGAAGAAATTTAGGAGAACTGAAGGGCAGATGAGGAAAGGAGGGGATTAGGAAAGAGGAGGGTCCCAAAGTAGGCTGGGTGCACACCTTCCTGGTTAAGTCACATTCTGGAAGTTCATCCTTTCAATCAGCGTCCCCACCCTTTTTGGTACCAGGCACTGGTTTCATGGAAGATAAATTTTCCACAGACCCAGGTAGGTGGTGGGGATCTGATGGGAGGTGAAGCTCAGGTTGTGATGCAAATGATGGGGAGTGGCTGAAAATAAAGATGAAGCTTCACTTGCTCACTCTGCTGCTCACCTCCTGCGGTGTGGCCCAGTTCCTAATATGCCACAGACTGCTACTTGTCCATTTTTTTTTTTCTATAGAGACAAAGTCTCACTTTATCGCCCTTGGTAGAGTGCCGTGGCAACACACAGCTCACAGCAACCTCCAACTCCCGGGCTTAGGCAATTCTCTTGACTCAGCCTCCCGAGTAGCTGGGACTACAGGCGCCAGTCACAATGCCTGGCTATTTTTCTGTTTCTGCAGTTTGGCCAAGGCCGGGTTTGAACCCGCCACTTTCGGTATAT
Organism: Arctocebus calabarensis; assembly: GCA_963573935.1. NCBI lineage: Eukaryota > Metazoa > Chordata > Mammalia > Primates > Lorisidae > Arctocebus > Arctocebus calabarensis. Next base: position 16,254 of record CAUYON010083973.1, on the reverse strand, counting down.
GGGGCTGATGCCCTACTCAATGCGCCAGAGGCGCCGCCCCCGGGACCACAGCTTTTAATGAGTAGATGCACAAGCACAGAAAAGAATAGCATATAGGTAATTAAAAAACTTTACATACTTATTTTTTTTCCTCCAGAAACATAACTAATAATGATGATTTTTATCTGCCATGATTTAGGGGTCCTAAGTTAGGATGTAGGTGCATATAAGCAGTGAACTGACTGAAAAGAGTAAACAGTAAAACAAAGAACTTTAATGAATCACACACGGACAATGTCTGAAAACCTGAAGAACATAATAGGTTGAGGTTAAGTACTCATGTCTCATGTTCCCTTGAGTAACAGTATTCTCCTCTATTATCCTCAACCATCCTTACACCTCCCTGGCATTTCAAGTCACTGTCCCCAGACCTTCTTATCTCTCACTGTCCTATCATCACTTCTTTTCCTATCCAGCATAGAGTTCTTGATCCATATAACCACCTAAATTTTATCTTTTCACTGCACCTACCTAACCAAACCATAGCCCCGACTGAGTAACAATTTCTCCCTTCTGCACTTATCTCCAGGCTGATGAATGCTGATGAACAAAATATTATTTTAGAGCAGTGGGAGTGCCACTATAAATTTCTACATTTCAATCTCAGGGCCATCACATCTGTCCAGAAACTAATTAGGTCCTAAGTTGAACTTAACCTCTGGACTTACAGGTGTTCAAACAAGATGTTCATTTGGTGTGAAGGACTTTTTGTTTCTGAGTGTTCTGCAGTCAAGGGGTTAAATATCAGAACTTTCTTGCATTCAGTAGGTACCAATCTATACTATTTCTTAGAAAAAAGAGGCCAATAGACGACATCTCAACTGCCCACTGTCAAACTTATGAAGTTATCCGCACACATTCATTCTTCAGTCTATTGATCCTCTCACTTTCTTTGGGATATTGCCCACTCATTTTCTCTCTCTTCTTCTATCTATCCTGTCTAGATCTCCAAAGTTTGTTAATGTGCTTATGTTTCCTCTACATAAAAAAAAAAAACAAAAAAACACAACTATCCCACAATGGCAAGTCATCCTCTAGTGGCATCAAGCTTTCTGTTTCTGCCTTGCTCTGCCTAACCTCCCTCGTCCCCAGCCCTGTCAAGATTTCTTGCCCCCACTTCTCTGAGTCTGCATAACCTAATGCAGGTTGGCTTTTGCCCCAAACATATCTTTGAAATAGCTGCTTGCCAAACTCATTCTCTCCACATTGCCAACTCTGATGGATGCTCCTTAGTCTTTGTCTTAACATTTTAGCAGCATTTGATATAGCTTCTTCAAACACATTTCCTTTAGTTTTGTGACTCTCTCCATATTCTACTGGTTTTCTTCCTGACTCCTTAGTTTTGTCTTCTCTATTTTTTTTTCATACATGCTTTTACTCTGCCATTCATTAAAATTTGGTGTTCATAAGGAATCTTTCTTGAATCTGCTGCTGCTTCTACATGTCTGCTCTAAGTCCAAACTCTTTAAAATGGCTTATAAAAGTCTGGCTGATGCTGCTTCTATTTTTTCTTTAATCTGACTTTTAATTACTTTTCATACTTGATGCTTAAATTATTATTATTATTTTTCTGAGATAGAGTTCCAGTATGTTGCCCTCGGTAGAGTGTCATGGCATCACAACTCTTAGCAACCTCAAACTCTTGAGGTTAAGCAATTCTCTTGCCTCAGCCTCCTAAGTAGCTGGGACTACAGGCGCCCAGCACAACACCCAGCTATTTTTTGTTGCAGTTGTCTTTGTTGTTTTAGCTAGCTTGCGCTGGGTTCGAACCACCAATTTCAGTGTATATGGCTGGTGCCATAACCACTGTGCTATGGGCGCCAAGATATATTCTTAAATCTTATATATCTTTATCTATATATATCACATATACACACATACATCCATATACATACATACCAGGTCTTTGTATATGCTGTTCTCTCTGCCTAAAAACTCTTACAAACTTCTTTTTCTGCCTATTACCTATAACTGAAAATTCCAGATGCAGTTTAGAAGTTACTCCTGGAACATCTTCCTTGACAAACTCACACCCCTATTCTGGGTTGAGGGCTTGTACTGGGTGCTTCCACAGCTCCTGTCAAAGCAGTGTATTGATGTGAAGGGGGTCATGGTAACCCCTGAATTTACAGCCAGCAGAATAGGAATTCTTGGAATTTGTGGCAACATATGAATTGGCGGTAGTTTTTTTTTTTTTTGCTCCCTCCTGCCCTCCTGCCCTGGGCCCCTCTCCCAGCACCCCTGGGGGTAGTTTTTGGAAGGACTGAGTCCTTGTGAGGACTATACTAACTTAAGGTGATTAGTGTAGGAACTGAATTACATGGCAGTGCAGTCAGTGTTCAAAAAAATACATATCTTTACACAAAAATTTGTACACAAATATTTATAGCAGCATCATTCATGATGACCAAAAGTAGAAATAACTCAAATATTCATTAACTGATGAATGGAAAACCAAAATCAAAATGTGGTATAAAACAGATTTTTTAGCAATTAAAAAAATGAAGTGCTAATACATGTTACAACACAGATAAACCTTAAATACACAATGCTTAGTGAAAGAAAGCCAGACACCAAAGACCATATGTTGTCCATTTAGATGAAATGTCCAAAATAGGCAAGTCCAAAAACGTAGAAAGTAGATTAGTGGTTGCCAGAGACAGGGAAGGAGGAATTAAGACGTATGTAGTTCTTTCTCAGGGGTAGAGGTGAGGGTGTGTGTGATATAAATATTTTGGATTTAGATACTGGTGATAATTGCACAATATTATTAATATACTAAAAGCCATTAAATTATTTTTTATTGTTTGGGATTCACTGAAGGTACAAAGAATTAGGTTACATTGATTGCATTTGTTGGGTAAAGCCTCTCTTACATTTGTGACCTGCCCCTAAGAGGTATGCTATACACCACTATCCCCCCAACCCCCTTCCACCTCCCCTCTCCCCACTTTCTCATTCCCTTACCCCCCACCATGTATTAGGTCATCCTAAAAGTCACTAAATTATATACTTTATTTTTGGAGACAGGATCCCTTCTATTACTCTGTCTAGAGTGCAGTGGTATGATCATAGGTCACTGCAACCTCAAACTCCTGGGCTCAAAGGATCCTCCTGCCTCAGCCTCCCAAGTAGCTGGCACTATAGTTGTGTATCATTATGCCCAGCTAACTTCTTAAATTTTTTGTAGAGACTGATCTCACTATGTTATTCAGGCTATTCTAGAACTACTGATCTCCAGTGATCCTCTTCCATTGGCCTCTCAAAGTGCTAGGATCACATGTGTAAGCTACTGTGCTGGGCTTAAAAAGTGTACAGTTTAATATGGGGAATTTTGTATCAAAAGAAACCCAGCAATGTAGTTTACATCAATACCTTCGTAAATTCAGAAGTATACCAAAATGTTGCTCCAGTATAGCTCCATTCTTTCTTGCCTTTGTAGGATTATCATGCAAATTACATCTTCAAACATTATAAACCCATCAATGTAGTTTTATAATTATTATTTTATTTATAAGACAAGAGTTACAAATAAAAATACATTTATGGACTGAGCACCACACACTCGCCAGGCTTCCACAGGCCTGCCCCCGGCCAGGAACTCCACTGGTAAGCACGTGGCCCTGGGAACTGCACCTGAAGTGCAGGCTTGCCTTCGGCCAGGGACTTCAGCCAGCTACCGTGCAGCCCCACGCCCTGCACCCACAGGGCCTCCACAGGCCAGCTCCTGGCCAGGAACTTCCCTGGCAACTGCATGGCCCTGCACCCCACGCCTGCCTGACCCCTGCAGGACCACCTTCTGCCAGGGACTCTGCTGGCAACCGTGCAGGCCCACCCTGGCCAGGGACTCCGCCTGTGACTGAGTGGCCCCAAAACCTGTGTCCACTGGGCCTCTGCACGCCTGCCTCCAGCCAGGGCATCCAAGAGCTGCACAACACGCTTCCTCCCTCCCTCATCCTCCCTGCCTCTCTGCACTGGCCCCGCCTGTCCAGCCAGGGACTCCAGAAGCCAGGAAACTGGGGCCCTCCCTCAGGAGCCCTCCCTGCCTCTGCCTGGAGCCCTCCTCCCGGCTAGAGACTGGTGGAGCTGTGGGCTCTCTTTGCCAAAGTCATCCGGCACCTGGCACTCCCAGAATAGTGTGCACCATCCCCTGCGAGGCAGGTGAATCACTTGAGCTGAGACTGTACTATAAATGGATAGTGATCAAAACAGCATGGTACTGGCACAAAAACAGAGAGGTAGATGTTTGGAACAGAATAGAGAACCAAGAGATGAATCCAGCTACTTCCTGTTACTTGATCTTTGACAAGCCAATTAAAAACATACAGTGGGGAAAAGACTTCCTATTTAACAAATGGTGCTGGGTGAACTGGCTAGCAACCTGCAGAAGACTGAAACTGGACCCACACCTTTCACCATTAACTAAGATAGACTCTTATTGGATTAAAGATTTAAACTTAAGACACGAAACTATAAAAATTCTAGAAGAAAGTGCAGGGAAAACTCTTGAAGGATCAACTTGGGTGAATATTTTATGAGGAGTACTCCCTAGGCAACTGAAGCAACTGAAGCAGTATCAAAAATACACTACTGGGGCTCAGTGCCTGTGGCTCAATGGGCTAAGGCACCAGCCACGTACAACTGAGTTGGCGGGTTTGAATCCAACTCATGCCCACCAAACAACAATGATGGCTGCAACCAAGAAATGGCCAGGCGTTGTGGCGGGTGCATGTAGTCCCAGCTACTTGGGAGGCAGAGGCAAGAGACTCGCTTGAGCCCAGGAATTGGAAGTTGCCATGAGCTGTGATGCCCATGGTACTCTATCCAGGGTGACAGCTTGAGGTTCTGTCTCAAAAAAACCCAAAAAACACTACTGGGACCTGATCACACTAAAAAGCTTCTGTACAACCAAGAACATAGTAAGTATAGCAAGCAGACAGCTCTCAGAATGGGAGAAAATATTTGCAGGTTATGCCTCCAACAAAGGTATAAAAACCAGAATCCACAGAGAACTCAAAAGTATTAGCAAGAAAAGAACAAGTGATCCCATCTCAGAGTGGGCAAAGGACTTGAAGAGAAACTTCTTTAAAGAAGACAGGCGCATGGCCTACAGACACATGAAAAAATGCTCATCATCCTTAATCATCAGAGAAATGCAAATCAAAACTACTTTGAGATATCACCTAACTCCAGTAAGATTAGCCCCCACAACAAAATCCCAAAACCAGAGATGTCGGCGTGGATGTGGAGAAAAGGGAACATTTCTACACTGCTGGTGGGAATGCACAATAATACGTTCCTTTTGGAAGGATGTTTGGAGAATACTTAAGAGATCTAAAAATTGACCTGCCATTCGAGCCTGTAATCACATTATAACAAAGACATCTGTACCAGAATGTTCATTGTAGCCCAATTCATAATTGCTAAGTCATGGAAGAAGCCCAAGTGCCCATTGACCCACGAATGGATTAATAATTGTGGTACTGGTATACCATGGAATATTACACAGCCTTAAAGATGGAGACTTTACCTCTTTCATGTTTACACCGATGGAGCTGGAACATATTCTCCTTAGCAAAGTATCTCAAGAATGGAAGAAAAAGTATCCAATGTACTTAGCCCTACTATGAAGCTAATTTATAGCTTTCATATGAAGGCTATAAACTGAACTACAGCACAAGAATATGGGGAAGGGGAAAGGGAGGGCAGAGGAGGGGCGAGGTTGGGGTGGAGGGAGGGTAATTGGTGGGGCCACACCTATGGTGCATCTTAGAAGGGTACAGGCGAACCTTACTAAATGCAGACTATAAATGTCTTTATACAATAACTAAGAAAATGCCATGAAGGCTATGTTAATCAGTTTGATGAAAATAGTTCAGATTGTATATGAAACCAGCACATTGTACCCCTTGATTGCACTAATGTACACAGTTATGATTCAATAATTAAAAAAAAAAAAAGAAAAGAAAACATAGCCAAGAACTGGGGAGAGAGAAACTGGGACCTCTGCATAACTTTGAGTCCTTGATAAAGTTTTGCCTGAGAAGCTCAATTTGGTGTACTCATAAATATGAAGATAAGAGCTTTTCCTTTGCTTTTTCTTTTGTTTCAGCTTACATCAGTTTGGGCTGGGTTTTTGTTACCTATAACTAAGTGTGTCCTAATAGATGTGACTACCAGCTTCCCTTCCCTCTCTTGCAGTAAAGTGATACCCCACCATCTTTGCTCATTCCCCTTCCCCTCTCCTCCATTTAAAAACAAATAAACAAGTATGGATAAAACAGAAAATATATATATATATATAATAAAATAAAAATACATTTATATTAACTTTTATATTTACCTATCCAGTTACCTTTACTGGTGCTATTTCTTTGTATGGATTCAAACTATTGATTAATGTCCTCTAATAGTTATCTGAAGACACTACAATGCTGTGGTGTCATTGTAGCTAACTGCAATCTCAAACTCCTGGGTTCAAGTGAGCCTCCTACTTTAGCTTTCTCAGTAGATGGGACTATAGGTGCATGCCACGATGCCTGGTTAATTTTCATATTTTTAGTGGAGATGAGGTTTCACTCTTGCTCAGGTTGGTCTTGAGCTCCTAAGGTTAAGCAATCTACCTGGCCTCAGCCTCACAGAATGCTAGGATTACAGGTGTGAGCCACCACATCCAACCATCTTTCATATTTCTTATAGAACAGGCCCACTCATGACCAATTTTCTCAGTTTTTGTTGATTTTGGAATGCCTAAATTTCTCCTTCATTGTTGAAGGACAGTTTTGCTGGATGTAAAATTCTTGGTTGACAGTCTTTCTTGTAGTATTTTTAAGCATGTCATCTCAGCCTCATGGTTTTTGATGAGAGGTCAGTTCTTAATAAGATTTATTGTTTTCCTGCTGCTTTTAAGATCTCTTTATGTCTCTGGCTTTCAACTGTTTGACTATGATGTGTTTAAGTGTTTATTACTTTCAATCTATCCTACCTAGAGTTTGTTGAGATTCTTCAATGTGCAGATAAAAATTTTTCATCAAATTTAGGGAGTTTCAGGCCATTATTTCTTGAAATATTCTTTCTGCTTCTTTCCTTCTCCTCTTTCTGGAACTCCCATTATGTGGTATACTTGATAATGTCCACATGTCTCTTAGCTTTCTTCATTTTTCTTTTTTCTTTTCCTTTTTTTTTCCTCCTGGGTTCCTCTGCTATCGCCGACCGGGCAGCCCTGCACCTCCAGGGGCGTACAAGTCTGGGGCCGGCCGCTGTCGCCTGCTGTTGCACAATCCTCGGTTGGTCGCTGCAGGTAGCCACAACCTCTGCGGGGCCGCTCAGAACCTGCGAAGTCAGCAGGCATCAGTCAGGGCTGGAACTATGGGCTTCTCAGATGCTGGGGGCCGAGCAATCCCAGGCCCCAAACCTGCAACGCCTGGACGGACCAGGTCGCAATGCACTTCCGGCTTTTTCCTGCTGTCTCCTTTCTTTTTCTTTCTTTCTTTCTTTCTTTTTTTTTTTTTGAGACACAGCCTCATGTATCGCTCTGGGTAGAGTGCTATGGCATCACAGGTCACAGCAACCTCCAACTCCTGGGCTCAAGTGATTCTCCTGCATCTGCCTCCCAAGTAGCTGGGACTACAGGCGCCCGCCACAAGGCACGGCTATTTTTTGGTTGTAGCTGTCATTGTTGTTTGGTAGGCTCAGGCTGGATTCGAACCTGCTAGCTCAGGTGTATGTGGCTGGCACCTTAGCCGCTTGAGCCACAGGTGCTGAACCAGCTCTCTTCATTTCTCATTATTAATGGTTTTTATTCCTCAGGTAGGATAACATCAATTGATGCATCTTTAAGCTTGCTGATTCTTTCTTAGGCCAATTCCATTTCAGTTATTAAACTTTTAAATTTCTGGATTTCTATTTAAAAAATAATTTCTATCTCTTTATTAGATGTTCTTTATGTGGTGAAACACGATTTTCATATTTTTTCTTTCTTTTTTAAATGGCGACTTTATTTTATTTTATTTATTTATTTTTTGAGACAGAGTCTCACTTTCTTGCCCTGGGTGGAGGGCAGTGGTGTCACAGCTCATAGCAACCTCAAACTCTTCGGCTCAAGTGATCCCCTTGCCTCAGCCTCCTGCATAGCTCAGACTACAAGCACCAGCCACAAAGCCTGGTTTTTTTTGTTTTTTTTTTTTTAGAGACAGGGTCTCACACTTGATCAAGCTGGTCTCGAATTCGTTAACTCAAGTGATCCACCTGCCTCGTGAGCCACTGTGCCCAGCTGTTTTCATATTTTCCTTTAATTCTTCACACATGGCTCTTTTTTTTTAAGACAGAGCCTCAAGCTGTCACCCTGGATAGAGTGCCGTGGCATCACAGCTCATAGCAACCTCCAACTCCTGGGCTCAAGTGATTCTCCTGCCTCCACCTCCCCAGTAGCTGAGACTATAGGCGCCTACCACAATGCCCAGCTATTTGTTGGTTGCAGTCATCATTGTTGTTTGGTGGGCCCCAGCTGGATTCAAACCTGCCAGCTCAGGTGTATGTGGCTGGCACCTTAGCCGCTTGAGCCACAGGAGCTGAGCCAGCTCCTTTTTTTTTTTTTTGAGACAGAGTCTCACTATGTCACCCTTGGTGGAGTGCCGTCATGTCGTAGCTCATAGCAACCTAAAACTCTTAGGTTTAAGCGATTCTCTTACCTCAGCTTCCCAAGTAGCTGAGACTACATGTGCCCACTATAATGCCCGGCTATTTTTTGTTTGTAGTTGTCATTGTTATTTAGCAGGACCAGGCCGGGTTCAAACCTACCAGCCTCGGTGTATGTGGCCGGCGCCCTACTCACTGAGCTATGATCCCCAAGTCAGGCTCCTTTATTTTTTATAACATACTTGTAATAGCTCATTTCAGCTCTCTCTCTCTATTAAGTCTAATGTCTGGACTTCTTTAGGGACATTTTCTATTTACTGCTCTTATTTTTCCTGTGTACAGGCCATGCTTTCCTGTTTTATTGCATGTCTTGTCATTTTTAGTTGAAAATTAGAAATTTTAAATGATATAATGTGACAACTATGGAAATCAGATTCCTCTCTTCTCTAGGATTTGTATAGGTACTGTTATATTAACTTTCCTAAAATAGTTCTGTAAAGTCTGTATCCTTTGCTGTGTTGTGACCTTGGAAGTTTCTGTTAAATTATTTTAGCAGTCAGTTAATGGTTGGAACATGGTTTCATTAAGGGTCTTGAATCAATAAGCTGCTCAGCCTTTGCTGAGGGGATTTCTGTGTGTATTGACAAATATCATCGATGCTCCACCAGGCAATTTACAACTCTGCCTTGGTCTCCACTTTCTGTTTGCAGAGAGCCCTAAAATCAACTAGAAGTGAAAGATTAAGACCTTAATAGTTAGCTGGTGTAGTGCTCTAGGAGGCAGAGGCAGGTGGATTGCTTAAGCTTAGGAGTTCCAGACCAACCTGAGCAAGCGTGAAACCTCATCTCTACTAAAAATGAAAAACTGAGACAAGAGGATCGCTTCTGTCCAAGAGTTTGAGATTGCTGTAAGCTAAGACAAAAAAAAAAAAGGCTCAGCGCCTGTGGCTCAAGCAGCTAAGGCGCCGGCCACATACACCTGAGCTGGCAGGTTCGAATCCAGTCCTGGATGGAAAACAACAATGATGGCTGCAACCAAAAAATGGCTGGGCGTTGTGGCGGGTGCCTGTAGTCTCAGCTACTTGGGAGGCAGAGGCAGGAGACTCGCTCGAGCCCAGGAATTGAAAGTTGCTGTGAGCTGTGATGCAACAGCACTCTACCCAGGGCGACAGCTTGAGGCTCTGTCTCAAAAAAAAAAAAAAAAGAAAAAAAAAATCTTCACAGTTCTTTCTCTGGGCACCTGGACAGTCCAGAACAAGTGTGGTCTTCTACATTCCAAGAAATATGTTGAAGCTTTTCAAAGACTCCTATGGACATTCCCTTCCCTAGATTTTCTTTTCTTTTTCTTAGAGAGAGAGAGTTTCACTTTGTCGCCCTCGGTAGAGTACCATGGCATCATGGCTCACAGCAACCTCTAGCTCTTGGGCTTAGGCGATTCTGTTGCCTCAGCCTCTAAAGTAGCTGGGACCACAGGTGCCAGCCACAACACCTGGCTATGTTTTTGTTGCAGTTTGGCTGGGGCTGGGTTTGAACCCACCACCCTCAGTATGTGGGGCCCATGCCCCACTGCCCTCTTCTATGTTTTTTTAAATCAGCCTTTTGTTCCCTGTAGTTGTTAAACAATTGCTGTTTTTAAAAATATCCTGGGGATAGAACAGAGCAATCTCTCAATATGGTCAGGTAAAAATAAGCCCTGAAAATGAAAATTTTTTTCAGAGAGCTGCCAGACAGCTCAAATAGTAACAATTTTCTGGGCATGAGGCTTTAAGGTATACCATAGTACCAAACCACAGCCCTCTCAATTGATTGCTAGTGTGCTGTTTTTCAGTGTTACCAGAGTTGTGAGGTTACTAGCTTTCCAGGCTGCCAGGGCGTAGGGGGATGGATTTAATATAATTTAAACTGCCACAAACTTTGTTTTTCTTATTAAAATTCAGGAATTGTTGTAAGCTTTTGTTAATTTCTAGAGTTCTGAAAAAGTTGATTTGATATTTTTTTGCCAGTGTTCTTATTGCATTTATGGAAGAGCACATTTTTGGGAGTCCTTACTTTGACATTTCAGAAGTTAAACTCAATAGGTCACAATTTCATTCTCAGTTCTGCCACTAACTTGGGCAAGTCATTTAATCATTATAAGCTTGCTATAGCAGAAAAATAATACAACCCATAATTTAGATTGTAATAATTAAATAAGAATTAAATAAGTCAATGAAATAATACCTGGAAGTCAACTGGAATGATAAGCCCTAAATAACAATTACATGTTTTCAGGATAGGAAATTAGATACTGTTTTGGTTACGAAAAAAAAAATGTGCACAGGACAGAAGACACACTAATTTAACACAGTAGATTACTCAAGAAATTCACATTCTTGAATTTCTGCTAAGGCTGCTCAGGCTGTTAGTAAGGCAGTTTAATTGCTTTGGTACATCATTCAGGCTAAAGACACAAGGCAAGTTCACATTTGCTGAAATAAAATTCAGGGGAAGGATGTTATGGGAATAGCAATGCTGGGAACCTTGGAACTAAGAGTGCTTTACTAATATAATGGAATCAGAAGACATTTTATTATAAGTATAACAAGTGAAAAAAGGGATCATTAACCTTTAAATATAATTTTCTTTGCTCTTACATCCTATTGGCTGCTCCCTCAATCCCTATTTAAAAGAAAATTATTACCAGCTGTTTGTAAGCAGGACTGTAATATAGAAGCCACATCTCATTTTACAGATGATTAAATCATACCCAGCAATGGCCTCTCATTATAGCTTATTCTTTCAGCTCTTGCTCCCTAAACCAACCTTGGGTCTAATCTCATAAAGACATTAAATAAAAACCAGCAGTGAATCTCTATTTTAAAATTTGCTTTATTGATAAATACAACATGCTCCTAGAATTTGTCCTATGATTCCGTCAATCACTGAAACATTAAATTTAAGTAAAATGTACTAACTGCATTTATATTACACACTATGAAAATTTTCAATTGAATTTAAGCATGTGCTTTGGATCTAAAAGAAATTAAGAATATGCCAAAGAAATTAGAGTAAACCGGGCAGCGCCTGTGGCTCAAAGCAGTAGGTCACTGGCCCCATATGCTGGAGGTGGCAGGTTCAAACCCAGCTCTGGCCAAAAACGGCAAAAAAAGAAATTAGAGTAAACCAAAGTAGATCAGGTAAGAGCTAAAATGGAATTTAAATTACAATGTTTACATTTTCTATTCCATTTTAATTAGGGTCTCATGAGAAACTCCAAGGAGGAATTCAATAGAACATATGTAGGTATTGGATACTTATTGTTTCTTTGATTGATCTGACAGAAGAAATCCATTTATTTCACCAGAATGAATAATCTCCATGATTTGCATGTAGAACTGAGCTGGATTAAGGTTGATTCTGGTAAAGAGAATGAAAGTCAAACAAATTTGGTAGATAAAATAATTTTTGTGGGCAGAAAAATACTGTGGAATTATATGTAAAACTATTTTGATGAAAAGGCTGAATATTAATGATCCTACAGACTTATTAAAAAGGTTAATCTATGGAAAATGATCAAGAAACAGGCAATGCAGTAGACAATAGCACCTATCAATCATGGAAACCTCTGGGCCAAAAGGTATCATAAAATTAGGGAATTTAGAGCTGGAAGAAATCTTAGGGATCATCCATCCTGACATCCCCAAATTAGGGTTCAGAGAATACTTAGGCCCAGAAAGATTGAATCCAAGGATACAATCTAACTACCAGTGCTAAAACTAAAATCAGATTCTCAATTACATATTTCAAAACTATTCCTACCACATCATGCTAACTTCCCTGAACACCCTTCATTAAGTGAAGAAAATGAACAGTATTCTTAAAAATATCTCCAAAAAACATTTAGATTTATAACAGAGTAGACTTAATTACAATTTTGTAAGCATAGTGATAGGGAGTTTAGTAGGAACTTTCATGGGAGGTCAAAAAAATATACAATTAAGGCCGGGCGTGGTGGCTCACGCCTATAATCCTAGCACTGTGGGAGGCCAAGGTGGATTGCCTGAGCTCACAGGTTCAAGACCAGCCTAAGCCAGAGTGAGACCTTATCTCTAAAAATAGCTGGGCATTTTAGCGGGCGCCTATAGACCCACGTACTCAGAAGGCTGAGACAAGAGAATCATGTGAGCCTAAGAGTTTGAAGTAGCAGTGAGCTGTGATGCCATCGCACTCTACCCAGAGTGACATAGTGAGACTCATTAAAAAAAAAAAATACACACGCACACACACACAAGCACGCATGCATGCACGCACCCATGGAGAAAGATGCCATCTTTGGGTTCCTCTTCTTAGTTCACAGGAGTGACTCCTCTGAGTTCTGTTTACCATAAAACTAATGCCCTCCCACACTATCCCTTCCTCTCATAAATGTTCAAGGAGTACCCCACTCTCAGCTCATTCTCCTTAAAGAAACATTCTACAGTGGTGCCTGTGGCTCAGTGGGTAGGGCGGCAGCCCCATATACCGAGGGTGGTGGGTTCAAACCCACCCCCAGCCAAACTGCAACAAAAAATAGCCAGGTATTGTAGTAAGTGCCTGTAATCCCAGCTATTTGGGAGGCTGAGGCAAGAGAATCGCCTAAACCCAGGAGTGGGAGGTTGCTGTGAGCTGTGTGATGTCAGGGCACTCTACTGAGGGTAATAAAGTGAGACTCTGTCTCTACAAAAAAAAAAAAGAAAAAGAAAAAAGAAACATTCTAATTTCTTTGTTTCAAGAACAAAAGGATTCCCTGCTTCTACAACTTCAGGCTCTTATCCTATCTCCAAGGAAACTCAGCTACTCTCAGACATCAAAATAAGGACTTATATTTGTCTTACTTATTTGCACAGTCCAGAAAAGGTGTGCCACCACTTTCTCAGAAGGGAATCTGTAGAATTAGTCACAATAAATAAATTCCCTGAGGGTATAGCAAAGATTCCATTTTATGATCTCCAGGTCTGTCAAAATAGCTGTTCTTTTTCAACAAGTTCATATCTCAATACTAAACAACTTTAAATCATTTCTCTAATAGACTGTACTCCCTGAACACTTTACATAACTACAGCAATTTTCTAATAGTAAATCAAATTCTAAACTCTTTAGTCACACATCTGTTGTTTTAACAGAGAGGGAGTATATCAGCACTTAGAGCTGAAGTTCTAGAGTAAGACCCAAATCCAGGCCCTCCAGATCCTCTAAACAGAAATTAAAAAAAAGATATAAGGAACTTAAATGAGACCCTAGAACAACTGTGCTTGATAGATGCATACAGAACACTCCATTCCAAAGATGAATATACATTCTTCTCATCGGCCCATGGAACATTCTCCAAAACTGATCATGTCCTAGGACACAAAACAAACCTCAACCGAATCAAAAGAATTGAAATTTTACCTTGTATCTTCTTAGACCACAAGGCACTAAAGGTAGAACTCAATTCCAACAAAAAAAAAATTCAACCCCATACAAGGGCATGGAAATTAAACAATCTTCTGTTGAATACAGTTGGGTGCAGGAAGAAATAAAACAGGAAATCATTAACTGCCTTGAACATAACAACAATGAAGACACAAATTACCAAAACATGTGGGATACTGCAAAAGCAGTTCTGAGAGAAAAATTTATCGCTTTAGATGCCTACATTCAAAAAACAGAAAGAGAGCGCATCAACAAATTCACAAGTCATCTTATGGAATTGGAAAAAGAAGAACAATCTAAGCCTAAACTCAGCAGAAGAAAAGAAATATCCAAAATTAAATCAGAGATCAATGAAATTCAAAACAAAAGAATCATTCAGAAAATTAATGAAACAAGGAGTTGTTTTTTTGAAAAAATAAGTAACATCAATAAACCTTTGGCAAGACTAACTAAAAAAAGAAAGTAAAATCTCTAGTAACTTCAATCAGAAATGATAAATGGAAAATAACAACAGATGCCATAGAGATACAAAAGATCATCTCTGAATAGTACCAGAAACTCTACGCCCAGAAATTTGACAATGTGAAAGAAATGGATCAATATTTGGAATCACACTCCCTCCCTAGACTTAGCCAGGAAAAAATAGAGCTCCTGAACAGACCAATTTCAAGCACTGAGATCAAAGAAACAATAAAAAATCTTCCAACAAAAAAACTGCCCTGAGCCAGATGGCTTCACACCTGAATTCTATCAAACTTTCAAAGAAGAGCTTATTTCCATACTGCAGAAATTATTGTAAAAATTTAAGGAGGAAGTAGTCTTCCCCCAAAACATTCTACTAAGCAAACATCCCCCTGATACCAAAACCAGCAAAAGACCCTACTAAAAAGGAGAATTTCAGACCAATTTCATTAATGAATATAGATGCAAAAATTATCAACAAAATCTGAGCCAAATAAATAATGGCTTATCATCAAAAAAGCCATACATCATGAACAAGAAGGTTTCATCTCAGGGATGCAAGGCTGGGTTAACATGCACAAGTCGATAAATGTTATTCACCGTATCAACAGAAGCAAAAACAAAGACTGTATGATCCTCTCTTTAGATACAGAAAAAGCACTCAATAACATTCAGCATCCTTTTCTAATTAGCACACTGAAGAGTATAAGTATAGGTGGCACATTTGTGAAACTGATCAAAGCAAGGGTGGCACCTGTGGATCAGGGGACAGGGCGCTGGCCCCATATATTGAGGGTGGCGGGTTCAAACCTGGTCCCGGCCAAACCACAACAAAAAAATAGCCGAGCATTGTGGTGGGCACCTGTAGTCCCAGGAACTCGGGTGGCTGAGGCAAGGAAATCACCTAAGCTCAGGAATTGGACGTTGCTGTGAGCTGTGTGATGTCCCAGCACTCTACTGTGGGCAATAAAGTGAAAGTCTGTCTTAAAAAAAAAAAAAAAGACTGATTGAAGCTATCTGTGACAAACCCATGGCTATTTTACTGAATGGAGTAAAACTAAAAGCTTTTCCTCTTAGAACTGGAAATAGACAAGATTGTCCTCTGTCACCATTACTATTAATCATAGTGCTGGAAGTTTTAGCCAATACAATTAGGCAATACAAGGAAATAAAGGGCATCCAAATGGCAGCAGAGAAGGTCAAACTCTCCCTCTTTACTGATGATATGATCTTATACTTAAGACAACCCCAAAGACTCAACCACAAGACTCTTGGAAGTCATCAAAAAATACAGTAATGTCTCAGGATATAAAATCAATGTCCACGAGTCAGTAGCCTTTGTATATGCCTGTAACAGCCAAGATGAGAGGCTAATTAAGGACACAACCACCCTGAGATACCATCTAACCCCAGCAAGAATGGACCACATCACAAAATCTCAAAACTGCAGATGTTGGTGTGGATGTGGAGAGAAGGGAACACTTTCACACTGCTGGTGGAACTGTAAACTAATACAAACTTTTTGGAAGGAGGTATGGAGAGCCCTCAAAGAACTCAAGCTAGACCTCCCATTTGATCCTGCAATCCCATTATTGGGCATTGACTGAGAAAGAAAAATATTCTTTTATCATTAGGACACTTGCACTAGACTGTTTATCTCAGCTCAATGTACAATCACCAAAAT
>CAUYON010083972.1:0-19237 GCA_963573935.1 Arctocebus calabarensis | reverse complement strand
GCAACATCTGCTTTTTTTCTGCTTTCGATTTGCCTGGTATACAGATGAGCATCCCTTCACCTTGATTCTATATTTATCTTTTAAGGTAAGATGAGATTCTTGTATGCAGCAGATATCTGGCCTGAGTTTTTGTATCCAGTCAGCCAACCTGTGCCTCTTTAGAGGACAATTTAAACCATTCACATTAATTGAGAATGTTGATAAGCCTTTCAAAAGTCCAGTGGACATTTTTAATCCTTTCGCCACTGTGGAAGTTGTAATTTGATCAAAAGTTTCTGATTGAGTTTACTTTTGTGGTGGAGGATTACTCTGATCATTATGGAGGATAAGTCTAAGAATATCCTGGAGAGGTGGTTTAGTTATGGCAAATTTCTTTAACATGTGGATTTCATTAAAGTACTTAATTTCTCCATCATAAATGAATCTCAGTTTTGCTGGATATAGAATCCTGGGTTGAAATTTATTTTCTTTTAGGGAATCAAAAGTCAATGACAATCCTCTTCTAGCTTGAAAGGATTGAGCAGAAAGATCTGCAGTTATTCTAATATTCTTCCCCTTATAGGTTATGGTTTTCTTACATCTGGCTGCTTTCAGAATTTTCTCCTTCATATTAACTTATTGAAGTTAATTATGATGTGCCTGGGGATGTCTTATTTAGTTTGAGTTGTGCTGGGGTTCTGAAATTGTCTGCTATGTGAATTTTGGAGTCTCTTGGCATGTCTCGAATGTTCTCTTTCATAATCTCATGAAGAGGAGACTCTGTGACTTGTGGAGTCACTTTGTTGCTTTCAGGGATCCCTACAAGGTGAATATTGGTTTTCTTCTAATTATCCCAGAGCTCTCTGAGAGAATGATCCATTTTTGCCCTCCATTTTTCTTCCTCTTTGAAAGTTTGACAGTGTTTGAAAGCTTTGTCTTCAATGTCAGAAATCCTTTCTTCTACTTGCTCCTTTCTGTTACTGAGGGATTCTACTGTATTTCTCAGATCTTTGAGGGCTGCAAATTCTTGTCTCAAAGTGTCAAAATCTTTGGTGATTTTATCTTTGAATTCCTGGAATTCTTGAGACAACTTTTGAAATGTTCCTTGAATTTATAGTTGGAGCATTCCCTCTATTTATTGATCTTATTTGCAATCCAGATTCTGAATTGAGTTTCTGACATCTCAGCCATCAGTTTATGAATGGGTTCTTCAGTTGTATCTGCCAAATTGTTCCTTGGAGGGGTTGATCTACTCTGGTTATTCATCTTATCAGAGCTTTTCCATTGATTCCACCTTATGATTATTTTACACCATTTGGCTAGATAAGCAGATAAGGAGAAGTTGGGTTGGGGGCTCCAGGAGTAGTGATAGGCCAGTCCTTTGTCCAAAAGCTGGGACTGGTGTCAGTACCTTTTCCCCTAGAGCTTTGCCAAGGACCCACACAGTGCAATGGCATGAAAAACTGTGGACCTTCTTGGTGTAGTGGGGCTAAGTGGCTCTGTCTTATTTTCAGCTGGTCTCTGTCTTACCCTAGTGAATCAGTTACTCTGAGTAGAAGTCTCAATTGTGGAAAATTACCATCAATTAAGTCACCCCGCCCTCCACAAGCAAAAATTGGAAAAAGAAAATCAAACATTTCCTCAACCACACACCCAGGGTACCACTTTGTATAGTCCTCAGGTGGTTGGCCTAGTTCAAGAGGTCCTCATCAATTGTCTTAGTCAGCACCAGTCTCAGGTGGGAGAGTTCAAAAGGTCTCTGGCAACTAGATAGGGAAGGTCTTCTTGCAGCTTGAGTATGACTCACTCAGGTGCTCCGTGAGGTCAGAAGGACCCAGCAAGCAAATAAATTAGTCTGGGAAGGTTGCTATCTCCTTCCCCACCTTGCTTACTTGCTTACTCTGTCATACCTAGTCACTGGTAACCCTGCAGGACTGTGAACCAGTTCCCTCCAATGAGCAGATGTTCCAGGAGTTTTGTGCCTACCTGAGTCACAGGGAGATCTATGTCTCCTCAGCCAGAGTGCCACTCTCTGCCACTATCCGGCAGGGGGAGGTGAGGTCTGACAACCTCGGGTGCTTAATGAGGGCTAAGGGATTTCACTCAGTTCCAGCCCTGCCCCTGATGTTGTGACAGAACAGAACAACTTTGTAGAGTTTATTTCTGTCTCAGGAACACAGACACTGTTTGAGTAACTCTGTCCAGTCTGTGCCATTGCCCAGTCTCAGCTGTAGTTCCTGAGTCTCAGTGAGATAGTCTGCTCAGCCAGCTCAGCCTGGGAGTCTGCTCTCTCTGAGTGTGCATATTCTAGTCCCTGCACTGGCCCAGACCAGTTCTGCCCTGTCTGTGACACTGCCCAGTCTTGGCTGCAATTCCTGACACTCCGTGAAACAGTCCGCTGGGTCAGCCCTGCTCTGGGAGTCTGCTATCTCTGCATGTGGGTATTTTAGTCCCTGCGCTCCACTCAGACTGGTACCACCTCAGGCATACCCTTTACTCACAGACCTGCATTTCTGTTCCAGATCTATTCTGCCAGTGGCTCCCATTGACTACATTTCTAAATTAAGTTCTGAATAATTACATTAAAGTCACGTTCAGGTTCCTAGCTGCAAGGGAGTCATAAAATTTAGTTCTTAGTTTTATGTTATGAAGCATAAAAATACATAGTATGAGGAGGTCAAAATGGACAAAAGAGTTAACTCAAATTTTAGGTTTGTTTTGCTTTGGTTTATTTATTTATTTTGATAGTGTCTTTCTCTATTGCGATGGCTAGGGTGTAGTGGCATCAGCATAACTCACAGCAACCTCAAACTCCTGTGCTCAAGTGATCCTCCTGCCTCAGCCTCCCAAGTAGCTGTTACTACATGCTCACACCACCATGCCCAGCTACATGTTTTATTTTGTAAAGTCAGAATCATACTATGTTTCCTATGCTGGTCTTAAACTCCTAGCCTCAAGCAATCCTTCTACCTTAACTTTCCAAAGCGCTAGGATCATATGAGCAAGCCACTGTCTTCTCACAATTTTTGTTTATAATTCTTCCATTATTCTCTCTTGAGTTTTTCCCTCACACACTTGCTCTTAGTCAAAAGGCAAAGAAGTGGGTTTTTCTATGTCTCAGATAAGAATTTAACAGAGGTTTAAGGAAAGAAAACAGTGTTATGTAAATCATGATGCATTAAGTATCCATTTTCACCAACAACCTAAAGGTATGTGTTTCAAGCTTGGAAAGAATTATATTGCAGGATGATTCCCTCATTTTCTATCCAAACATCCAGCTAGCTGCCCAAATCCACAAGTTTATCAGCACAACAGTGTCCTCATGATTGACAGCATAAGCAAGTTTAGGTGTTTCCTCAATGCTACCCTACTTCATATCATCTGATTAAAAATTCTGGGATTGTTTCCATAGCTGCCTCAAGTTCAATAATTAATTCACTAGAATACCTCAAGGAACTTTGAAAAGTTGATGGTTTCAATAATAGCTTAATTATAACATAAGAGTACAGAGTTACACCAGCCAAAGGAAGAGACACATGGAACAAAGTCTGGGAAATAAAAACAGAAAAGCGTCTGCATGTAACAATGTACATGGAGTAATGCTCACCCTGGAGATTCACTTGGACTTTAGTCTTCTTAGCTTTTACCCACAGGCTTTACCAAACTCCCAACCCTCTAATCACATGGTTGGTCTTTCTGGCATACCCAGCACCCATTCTGAGCTTACACACTAGCATAAACTATCAGGTGTACAAATTTTTTAATTATAAAGTAAGCTCTTAATACCTAATGTAGAACACAATAACTGCAGTTAATACTGTATCATTTGTAACCCAGGCAGTTTCTGGGTTACAAATAAAATTGGTTCTGTAAGTTTATTCTTAAGTTGAATTTGCATGTAAGTATATTTGCTGATTACTTGTAATAGTCATTCATAACTGCAAGTTGGATGTCAATCAGATGTTTGTAACTTGCCACCTGCCTGAACTTTTTTAAGTGAATAATTCTCCAGTATTCTTACCAAATGGGGAAAAAAGTAACAGTGAGATGGCAGATGTGTCCGTTAGCTTTATTGTAGTAATCATTTCACAATGTATATATATATCAGAATTTCACTTTGTGCACCTTAAATATATACAGCTTTATTTATCAATCTTTCTTCAAAAAATCAGGTGAAGTTGATAAAGATTCTATTGTCAAAAGTTCAGTCAGGCTTCTGAACCTTTTTCTAGGTATGTCTGTGTACTTCCTTGTATTATAAAATCCAGTTTTTCCAAAATCCTGCTAAGTCAATTTATCAGAAACCTCTTATCCTTGGTATTTGATTCCATCTGCATCTCGCTGGGTTACACATCCTCCACTATGCTCCAGGTGATGTCTGATCACTCTGACTTGTATATAGTAAAAATTTTATTAGGTACGTTGGTTACTATATTTTTTGCTGCTATAAAGGAATACTTGAAGCTGGGTAAGTTATAAAGAAAGGACATTCCTTCGTATTAAGATTCTGAAGACTTCACAAGGAATATGACCCCTCCCTTTCTGGTGAGGGCTTCAGAGAGTTCTAATCAAAGTGGTAGGCAAAAGTGGGAGTGACACACAATGAGAGAATGCGGGTGAGAGAGAGAAGGGAGGATAAATGTTTTTAAGCAACCAGCTCTTTCGTGAACTAATACATGGAGAGCTCACCTATTACCAGGACGAGGGAACCAAGCCATTCACAAGGGCTCTACCCTACACTTGGAGGAGACAAATATCCAAATCATATCAGTGGAGTTAGCCAGAATCCATTCTGACATTTTCTTAAATCAATTTTTCATTCACCATTCCCCAGGCTGCTGCTTGACTATATATTCCCACTTGCCTATTTTGCATTTGTAGTTTAGCAGAATTTCTCCCAAGTGCAAAAATCTCATTGTCTTTGCCTCTATACTTATCTAGATTGTTCTTAATAAGGTCTTCCTTACCATGCTTTGTCAAGTATCATAAAATAATTTTTTCTATATAATGATCTAGCAGTTCACTGTGCATAAAAATATTCTTTTATAACTTGAGTGATTCCAAAGGTTTAGAGGATATCTTCTAAGAACAAGGACAATATGCAAGTCCTTGTCTATTGTCTCTTTGGATAAATTTCATTATCTACTACACATCAACCTTTGCTATAAAGACCCTCCAGATTCATTTTTTTTTTAAATTTCAGAATGTTAGTGGGTCAAATGTTCTGTTTGCATACTTTGTTTTTGTACAAAATGAGTTAGGGTTATAAATATATAAATGTGCCTTTACCCAGGTAGTGGACACTGTACCCTGTGGGTGTGAATTTACTCATCCCCTCCCCCAGCTTGATTTTCATTGAGATTTACTTTCATATGTGCACTTAAGTTCCAATTTGGTATTGAGTATATGTGTGTGGGGGGGGTTATCCTTTCTTGTGATGTTTCACTTAGAAGAATGATTTCTAGTTCCCTCCAGGTTGTCCAAAAGAATGCTGGATCACCATACTTTATGGCTGAGTTGTACTCTGTAGTATCCATATACCACATTTTGTTAACTTATTCATGTATTGGTGGGCAGTTGGGTGGTTTCTGACTTTGGATGGTTTTCTTTTGCACAGAAAATATCCCAAATAGCCACAGAAACCTTATGTAATAAGAACAAATCAGGAGGTATCACTTTAGTAAAGAGCAAACTATTCTACAAAGCTGTGTTAACCAAAACAGCTTACTGGTACAAAAAAAAGAGGTATAGTCTTCTTTGGATCAAAACAGAGAACCCAAAGATGAAATCACCCTCAGATTCCCATCTGATTTTTGACAAAACAGAGAAAAAAATATACAAGGGAGAATAATCCTTATTCAATAAATGGTGCTGGGGAAACTGGATAGCCACATGTAGAAGATTGAAACAGGGTACACTCACTTCATTACTCACAAAAGATAACTTGTGATGGTTAAAAGACTTAAACCTAAGGCAGGAAACTATGAATCCTAAAAGAAAATCTTGGAAAAACTCTTACAGATTTTGGCCTAGGAAAAGAATTCATGAAGACGACCCCCAAAGCAATTACGGCAATGACAAAAACAAACAAATGTGACCTGATCAAATTAGAAACCAAAGACACAATCAAAATATCAAGTGTACAACCCATAGAATAGTAGGAAATATCCACCTGCTATACATCTGATAACCAGAATCTACAAAGAACTCAAGCAAATCAGCAAGAAACAACCAAACAACCAAACCTCATTAAAAAGTGGACAAAAGACATAAACAGAATCATTTCAAAAGAAGATGTACTAATAACCAACAAAAACTCATGACAAAATGTGCAGTGTCTCTAATAATTAGTAAAATGAAAATCAAAACCACAGTCAGATATCTATCAGCTAACTTCTTGAGTCTTTCTTAAAGCCCAGCATGAGACTAGATCATGTCCTACTCTGCACTACTAAAGCACAGCATATTTTGTTATTGTAGACAAACTTACATAGCATTAACAACTTAATAGCTTCAAGCTCATGTCTCCTTCTCCCCATCCTGATGATGGGCTCATGGTGAGAAAGAATCAGTTCATTTTGGTATTCTCAGAATCTAGAATCATGAATGGGACATAAGAAATTGTTAATATATCTGTTTCTTTCCCTTACCCCGATGCACACATGCACACACAGACACACAGAGACACACTCGCACAAATAAACATGAAACGAAGTGTGCAACTTGACTCAAAAAATTTTATCAATTGCATATATGTGTGTGTAATCCTGAAGAGTACGCAGTGTTAATAGTCAATTATAAATTATATCTTTCTTTGTAAAAAGGACAATATGGTTTTTAGCTGCTAACCCTACCAAAAAATTTTTTGGGGGGGAATTTCAAATGGATATTTTTCATGTTACAGAAGATTTCGAAGACTAGGTTCAGGTGTGAAAATTGAGGAGAGGGTATGCATATCTTGCGTCCCAGTGGGGTCTAGCATGCATAACCAGCTCATTCTGTGAAGGAGGTCCTGAAGCTTCTGGAATTGATGAAAGGTATCTTTCTAATACCCCCTAAGCATAGTACCCTCATTTCAAAGCATGAGGTGATCGGGATCAGTGACTTGATGCCAATGAGTTTTGATCTAAAAATTAAGGGAGCTCTTATGTAATTGTTTTTAATATAGTTGTAAAAAGAAAAGATAAAAGCTTTCTTTCAATAAGGCTTGCAAAAGTACTAATGCAGTAAATAGCACATTTGATGCTTCTAATAAAGATTTTTGGTTAAATGGAAATAGACTATATAACCATGTTTTCACACTCTGGGCTTTTTAACACTGAGCACTAACATGGATAATAAGATTCTGCATATTGAGCTTTCATGAAAATAGAATACTTTCAGTTTAAACACTAGACTTTCTATAAATGGGAATTTAATTACAATAAGATTATACCAAAAACTTATGTAGTTTTGTGGCGATAATCAAAACAATCTTTATATAACATTACAAAAAATGAGCGGTGCCTGTGGCTCAATGAGTAGGGTGCTGGCCCCATATGCCGAAGGTGGCGGGTTCAAACCCAGCCCCAGCTGAGCTGCAAAACAAAAAAATAGCTGGGCATTGTGGCGGAATCCTGTAGTCCCAGCTACTCTGGAGGCTGAGGCAAGAGAATCGCCTAAGCCCAGGAGTTGGAGGTTGCTGTGAGCTGTGTGACGCCACAGCACTCTACCGAGGGCGATAAAGTGAGACTCTGTCTCTACAAAAAAAATTTACAAAAAAATGCCAGTATATGTACAGATATCCACTGGCAAGCCTAGATAGTCTGATGCTTTAATATTTATAGAAGGATTAAGATTTAATGTACAATTTACTTATTTATTCATTTTTTTTTATTTGTAGAGACAGTCTCACTCTTTCACCCTGGGTATAGTGCCATGGCGTCACAGCTCACAGCAACCTCAAACTCTTGAGCTTAAGTGCTGCTCTTGCCTCAGCTTCCCAAGTAGTTGGGACTACAGGCATCCACCACAGTGCCCAGCTATTTTCTTGTTGCAGTTGTCGTTGTTGTTTAGTTGTCCCGGGCCAGGCTCGAACCTGCCAGCCTTGATGCTTGTGGCTGGCACCGTAACCACTATGCTATAGTCACTGAGCAGTTAATGTATAATTTAAATTAGAATTCATTCATTATGATACATTTTAAATTCCATTTCACATTTTTCTGCTCTGTCTTAAATATGAATAATTTCAAGTGAAATGGGTTAGAATCATTAAAAGGACTGAATTGTGTCCTCCAAAATTTATATGTTGTAGCCTTAACTCTTAATATGATCATATTTTTAAAACAGCTTTTAGGAGGCAATTAGGTTTCATAAGGGTGGAGTACTAATCTTATAGGTTTGGAGGCCTGATAAGAAGGAGAAATTTCTCTCTTGTTCTCTGTCTGTCCACATGCAACAATAAAGGTCATGTGAGGACATAGCAAGAAGGCAGCCACCTATAAGCCCAAGAAGAAACATTCATCAGGACCTCTGAGCCCTCAAAAGAAACACCACAATTTTCCATGGATTGGGGCCTTAAGAAGTAAGAAAGAATAACTTCTGTTTTTTTCAGCCACCCAGTGTAGGAGGCAGACTTATGAAAATAATACGAAGAAGTAACATTAATCACTGCATTCTGAGATGACTAATACTTCTTATTCTAAAAGAAACATTTATATGATTAATGCATCTTATACATTTAGAAATATTTGCAATTGCTAGATAAAGATATATTAGTCGCAAAAGGCACAAAAGAGAAATATACTGAGTGGAAAATTTTACTTTTTTTTTTTTTTTTTTTGGGTAGATACAGGTTCTCACTTTGTCGCCCTCGGTAGCGTGCCGCAGTGTCACACAGCTCACAGCAATCTCCAACTCCTGGTCTTAGGCGATTCTCTTGCCTCAGCTTCCGGAGTAACTGGGACCAAAGGGGCACATCATAACGCCCAGGTGTTTTTTTGTTGCAGTTTGGCCAGGGCTGGGTTTGAACCCACCACCCCAGTACATGGGGTCAGCGCCTTACTGACTGAGCCACAGGCACCATCCAAATTTTACTTTTTATGGTCAATAAGACAGTCAGAAATTTTACTTCTTTTTTTCAGAAGAACAATGCATTGGCTGATTGGCTATATTTGGTTATGGTATAGAGAAGACTGCTCCAAAATTAATGTATTTCTCTTTTCCATGAGAGCAGAGACTTTGAGTTATGACTTTCTTATACTATAAATTTAAAGTGTTAGAAAGGATAATGAATATTACCAATGTTACTTTAAACATAGACCCTCCTGGGACATACACGAGAAGTGTATGTATATATGGTGTGTAATGTGAGGCTTCTTAAAAGAAGAAAAGACTGGGAAGTATTCGATGTGGGTATTCTGATGACCTTGAACAAGTTAACCTGTTTGTTCTTCAGTTTTCTTTTCTGTTATAAATATTGCTAAAAAATCCTTCTTCTATTATTGCTGTAAGATATAAAGTGCTTAAATACACCTTGCATATATTAACCATCATTATCACCACCATCAGCTATTTGATTGTATGACATACTTGAAATTCTCTGAGATTTGCCTCCCTCTGGCTGGTGAGTAAAGGAAATCAGTATTCCTTCAATCCCTGGACAAGAAAATTATAATTCCTTCCAGTGGCACCTGTAGCTCAAGCGGCTAAGGCACCAGCCACATACATCAGAGCTATGGGTTCGAATTCAGCTAGGGCTTGCCAAACAACAATGGCAGGTACAACCAAAAAATAGCTGGGCATTGTGACAGGTGCTGTAGTCCCAGCTACTTGGGAGGCTGAAGCAAGAGAATCACTTAAGCCCAAGAGCTTGAGGTTGCTGTGAGCTGTGACGCCACTGCACTCTACCCAGGGTGACAGCTTGAGGCTCTGTCTCAAAATATATATATATATACACACACATATAATTCTTTGAGGAAAGAGAAGTTTGTCTTTATCATTAATAAGCAGGAAGTTCTATGTTTCTGGCTCATTCATTAATTCATGTATTTCTAAAAATATTTTGTAAGCTTCTAGCTACATGTTAGATATTGTCTAGGCTGGAAATGAATCTGTGAATGCATTATAAATGATGCATTCATTTATAATAAATAAAATAAATATAAATGTCCTCGCTTTCATAAGGGTTATATTGGTTCACACACTCTAAGTATTGTGTCAGTCATATTCGTTTCCTGTGATTAAAAATCTATGTGGGGCAAATGAGCCAGCAAAGTAAATGTTTCCACACAATCTGTAAATAGATGCAAAAAGTTCAGCAGTGTGATATCCTCTTATAAAAAATTATCTAAAAATGGTACCATTTGATGTCAAAGAATTGAAAATCATCAAGTTCAATTTGTTAATTAGACATGCCAGAAACTGATGTCCAGAGAAATACTGCAAAGTGGCCAGGTCTCCAAGGTAGTCAGTGTCAAAAGTGGGACGAGGACCAGTTTTCACCACACTAAAATGTTTATCCTTAATACAAGCAATGCCATTGTCATTCTTATTGAGGACAGTGGACAAGTCACTCTGATGCTTAGTATGTCCTGTTAGATTAAAATTGCCAAATGTAAAATCTTGATCTGATGCTAAATGGGCCACTCAGTCAACACCACTGAGAAGGTGTGGTTGAAGCAGTGATTTTATTTCAGTAAGTATGTGAAGCTCATGTTTGTAAACCTCTCCAGAAAAAGCTTTAAAATTATTGTGAGTACAAATTTCATAGCAAAAAGCTCATGTCAGCTCTTATTATGAAGAGATTCTTCCTCGTGGCTCATCTGTAAGTTTTTGGTACTAAAAAACAGTAGGCATCAATGGCAACTAATAGACTTTTCCCTAATACGGAAGGTAGAGTGTTGTTAGTGTTTCTTTCAGAACTTCCTTCTGACGATGTAAAAAAAAGTGGAAAATTTAGCTCAGTGCCCTGCTGAGCTATCTGGGAAAGAATAATATATAGTTTTTGCTAAAATGATAATATGAGTGTTTTGTACCACTGACATTATATATTGTATAGAAACAATGAAGTCAGCTATGCCAGCATACCTAAGTAAGGCCTCTGCAACCATCAAGATAAATATCTTAAAGTTAAAAAGTACAAAGACCAATCCAAAATCTAAGGAGATAAAATTAAAATCCTATTAATACAGGAATATTTAGTTTTTAGAAAATGTATAAAATTAAATGGTATACAAACTAGGTCATGTCTTGTCATTCTATGAATATAAAAAGACATTGAGTACATTTCAAGTAACAGAAAGTCAGCGTACAAACAGTCATATATTTAAGTAGATCCACTTTTTCTTATATACAGGGTTTATAATGTGGTATTCTGGGATATTTTAAAATAAAGTATCTAGAATATTTATTTACAATAAATATCTGGGATATTTTAAAATATGGTTATAGATAAAATAAGTCTTCTATCATACCATTGGCATGTTGCCTCAAAAAAAAAAAGTTTTCCTAAGAAGCACCAAACATTTTTCAGAAGTAATATTGTTTGGAAACACTACTATAATTAATATCGAGAATATGGTGACTTCTGTTAGACAAAAAGTTTTGCACATAAAGCAAAAATTGGCAGGTATGAACCATTTTGCTGGTACTGCAAAAAGTTGTAATAAATCATTTTACATTGGTAGAGTGTGCTCATTTTCACCATAAGTAACAGTCTCCACCTGCAAAACTTCTTCCAATGAATTACACCTGAGTGCTCATTAGTGCAGTAAGCCTCCCAGAGGAGAATCAGACAAGCTGACTTTCAGGATGTGAATCAGAGCACCTGAGGGGAGTAAGATGAATGTGGTGCCTTCAGTTTGGGTCTTATTAAACAATAGACATAGAACCAAGTTGGAAAGAAGAACACACAAACTTTTCTCCCCATGGGCTAAGGAGTAAAATAGATAATGATTATAGTTCTGGAAAGAGCAAAAACTAAAACAATAAAAACCACAAACACAATAATAAGCTCATTGGATAGAAGTACTTTCCAAAAAAGTTGGTAGAAATTTGAAAGTTACAGATTTAATAAGAAGCTTAAGAAACTTTTGTGCTGGGTGGTGCCTGTGGCTCAGTGGGTAGGCTGCTGGCACCATATACCAAGGGTGGCAGGTTCAAACCTGACCCTGGCCAAAACTGGAAAAAAAAAAAAAAAAGAAAGAAAGAAACTTTTGTGCCAATTGCGGGTCTCAGGGTCTCATTTTCTAGATATTTTGACCTCATAGTGTTTCTTTTTACTTAGGAACCTGCGTCTTGGTCACATTGTAGAGAAATAGATTTCTTTCCCTTATTCAAACATAACAAAATTATATAAATTCAAATCTATACCCTTGGATGACTGAAAACCATGGTGTCACTTTGTTTAATAATCCTACGTCAGATTACCTAAAGAAAAAAAATTACTACTTAGAGAATTTTATAAACATTAGAGAAATGATGATAGATAATTAAAGCAGAAGGGATCATGATCATATTTGTTTTTAATCAAACATGATGATCTACAAAAAAATGAAACTATATCTGCACACCAAATAAATACTATATTATAAGATTGTACTTAAACAAAATTATGCATTTCCAACAATATATTTGTATCTGTCTATCTGTACATACACATATATGTAAAAGAAGGTGAAAGATGCAGAAACTTTTTAAAATTAGGTTTACTTATTAAAAAATAGTTTCTATTCACAATGAGGTAAAAATTATGTAAAATTTCTTAGTTATATTTTAGATTTCAAATGCAAACTCTCATGTTCTCATTTCACCATTTCACACATAGTCTTGAATGTTATTCTTTGAACACAGAGTTGATAGACTAAGCTCAGTGAAAGTCTTAATTATAGGTTTCAAATTTTCACATGTTTTATCATGCCTAGAAATATCCCACTTTAAATCACAATAAACATATAGATATCATATTTAGAAATAATGATAAATATGGGGTAAGAATTAGGAAAAATATATCTATTTACATTTGAAATTTAAGATAAGGCCACATTCAAGACTTTTTTTTAAATTCACAACTCAGCAGAGTTATGGCTCCTTTTGAGTGTCATTATCTTGACACCTCTCTGAGTCACAAGGTGGACATAATACTTAAATCAATACATCCTTGTAGGAAAAAAAATAACCAAATCCAAATTTAAAAAGATGCCTATATTTCATGACCTTTTTGAAGAATGTAAATTTAAAAAAAGAATGCAAACTTTCTTTCCACAAGTCCTTCAAAATGTTTCTCTTCACGTTTCATAGATATATCTGAGTCACATGACCGTAATACAACTTCTATTTGTCATAAAGAATAAGAACCCCAATAGTAGATTCTATCAAACAAAATTCGTGCTTGGTTAGGTGCTCAACTTCTCCTGGAAGACGTGGCTCTCCATTCTGAGAAGAGTTAGACTCTAATATTTAGACATGATTGCTGGCATTAAGTTCATCATGTTTCAATGGAATTTTTATTAGTAAACAGAGTCAAAACATGCCAAAAGTTCAAGAAATTGATAAGGTTATCAAGAAGGTAACCCCGTGAAATTGAAATGCTGATGGGCAGATAGTGTCATGTAGTTTGAGTTTGAAATTTTGTGTAGCTTATACACAGAAGTTTGAATTCAGTTTAAAGTGGTGAGTAAATGGGAAAGTTTAAAAATGTGTGCTTCATAATTTCAGTTGGAAAAATAAATCTACCACACTGTTAGCCATTTTCTGATAAAGTTTTCTGTTATATTATTATAATATGCTTTTAAGATAAAAATAATGTTGAAGTAAGACTTTAAACCATGGTGTTTTTATTGTTTGAAGCAAATTCCTATGAGTAAATATAATAATATTAATGTCCAGGGGAGCATATATTAACATGTACTGTGTCTATTCCTGCAGTATTTCAGTCTGTTGCTTTTTATCTTTTATTCGCCAAGCAAATACATATTAATGGATTACTACAGGTAAGGCATATAAGAGGGACTTATATACAGATGTGGCCCTGCCCTCACAGTGCTCACAGCCATCAAGAGAGATGAATAAGAGGGGCTTTGCCATAGGGAATTTGAAGTATACTATGGGAACGATGATGAGAAACTGCTCATCTGTTCTGTGGAGTGTCAAGGAAGAGTTCCCAGAAGGAATTTAATTTATATTGAAGTCTTAAGACTGAGTTGCCACTAAGTTAATGGTGGGGAGGGGACATGAAGACATTTCAATAGAAAAACTAGCATAAAATAGTATTGCTGCCTGTAAGGAAATTTAAAATGACCTGAGAGTAAGCTTTGTAATAAAGATGAAAAAATATATTTCAAGATACAGTCTGCACGCAGATAACCCAAGGGCTTATAAAACTCCTTAAAGAATGCATACTTCATACTCAGGGCAATGGGGCATTATCTAATGGTTTCGGTGGCATTAACAAGTTGCATTATACAAATAGTTCTCTATCTGCTTGGGGGCAGAGTTGGGGTGGTCAGAGTCTGTTTGTGACATATAAGTGTAGTCTGAATAAACCCCTTGGTAGAGAATTTTCAAAGTGAATGTATTTGAAGAAAATTTTAGGTAACAGCATCCAAAAAATTAGAGGTTATATAGATAAAGTTGGTGGGCAAAAATGAAGAGTTACTTCTCTCTTGGAGTATCCTGATTTGGTTACTTATTGTAAATTGGGGTTCATTGCTATGTTATGAAATTAAGGAAAAGAAAAAGTTTAGCATAACACATTTTCATCCTAGCATGTTGAGTCTCTGGGACTTTTTTGGTAATTTCAAAATGTGGATTTCCTTAATTTAGATGTTAAGGGTCCAGAGCTCAAGAGAGAGTTTACGGTTTAAGGGTCTTTTGAGAGTCATTGGATGTAAATATAGTTTGAAATTAAAGGATTAGATGTTATTTTTCCTGGGAAATGTGTGGTGTAAGAAAGAGGAAGAGAGAAAAGGGTACAAAATAAATACCAAACATTCCCCTACTGGAACAAAAAAAAAGATACTTGCCTACTATATTCCTATTGTTGTTATTAGAAAAAAAAAAAATCAGAAGCCAAGTGGCATAAAACACAAATATAATCTCTTTTAGTTCTAAAGATGAAAAGTCTGAAATTAGTGTTTTTAACCAATATAAATATTTTGGAACTGTTTTGCTTCCCCCCCACCCCGGAGACTCTGGAGATTTCATTTTGTGTCTCTTCTAGCTTCCAGTAGCCAACATCCCTTGACATGTGGGTACATCACTCCAATCTCTGCCTCCTAGGTCGCAAACCATTTTCCTCTCCTGTATCATCGAATTACCTTCTTGTGAAGGTTACATGCCATTACATTAAATGCTCACCCAGAAACCCACGGTAATATTATATCTCTATCTTCAGATCCTTCACTTAATCACTTCTGCAGTCTTTGCTGTGATATAAATTAACATTCACGAGACCTGGATTTAGGATGGATTAATTTGGGGGCTATTCTTCAGCCTACCAAATCTGATAATAAGAAAGCAGCACTTTATCTGCCCATATGGAGCCCATAGGATGTA
This sequence comes from Arctocebus calabarensis, assembly GCA_963573935.1. Lineage (NCBI taxonomy): Eukaryota > Metazoa > Chordata > Mammalia > Primates > Lorisidae > Arctocebus > Arctocebus calabarensis. The sequence continues at coordinate 3,724 of CAUYON010083972.1, read as the reverse complement.
TTAAGATAAAAAATAAAATACATTCATGGTAGATGATGTCAAAAATTACACAAAATAGTTTTGTAGAAATTCAAAGATGTGAGAACCACATTTGATCTGAGATTTCTGAAAATAGCTAGGAATTTAAAAAGCAAAAGAGAAAATCATTACCTTATAAGAAATTATATTATACAAAATAATTGGTGTTAATATTTTTAAGGAGGTATTTGTGGCATCAAGTAAGAATATCACTTAAAAGTGTGAAAAATTATTTCAGCTACAAATTTCTCATGCCCTTGAGAACGATTTGTTCCTCTCAAATGATCTTTTCCATATTTACAATATATGAAGCAAACAGAAAATTGTTAGTTTATATAAAACACCAAAAATAACATTCTGTAAATCTCTCCCTATTTTTATAGAGGTTACCATTTTCTAAGAAAAGACTAGAAGGCAATATCATAGTATGATATGTTTTTATATATTGACTATCAACATCTCCTTATTACATGTACTACAAAAATATATTGATTACTTACAGAGATTTAAAATAGTTTTAAAGTGCTCTATTTCAGATTCAACCAACAAACATACATTTATTGAGGATCTATATTGTCCAAAGATTAAGTTTTCATGTTAGGAAAAATTGCAACGACTTTGGCCCCTACCCTCACAAAGCCTATAGTGTTTTTGAAAACAAGTCACTCCTATTCTATACACTTCACATGTTGTGCAGTAATACATTTTTGCTCATTCGAATTTCAATATACTGGAGAGAGAAGAATTTTTTAATTCATTTTAGAGATGGAAAATTTAAATGCAGGAGAAGAAACTTAAACCCATATACCATGGTTTCTCTTCTGAGATTTGCTACAATACAGCATGCTTTTGCCAAGAAGTACAGAATGTAACTAATATTACAATAAAGACCAAGAGGCAGTTACCTGCAGCAGGCTTTTCTATTCATGAAAAGTTTCCTGGAAGAAGTGGGATCCTATATTAGCCAGCATGAAAACAAATATCAATTACACAGAACAAGGAAAAAAAAAGTGAGACTGAAGGAGAAGAAAGGATTTTAGATTGGAGAAAATGGGTAAAAAAACCTTAAAAGGAGCAATATGTCACCTAAGAAAATATACAAAGAAAAGAATCAATAACCACTCTAAGTACAGAATGCACAGTGTGGTATTACATTCTTCAGGGACAATAACCTTCCTTTGGTTGCTCAAATAAAAAGTATTTTTTTTCCACTTTACACTTTTCTATTGAATGATAACCAATTAGTATTCTCAAAGCGTAGTTCATAATCACAATGTTACATGATCACACTGTAATTGGCATTAAGGATTGAGGTTAAATAAAAACAAATATAGAAACATCAGATCAAGAGTGGCCATATTATTCTCTGAAATGAAATGTCCTCAATTAGTGAGAAATCTAGCAGTAGTATCAGAAAAAGCATATATTGTTAATTGGACTTTCATTTGGATCCTAGGAAGATGAACTCTGACTTGAAGGATCCTCTGAATTTATGGTTCTTGAACAGTGTCTCTACCGTAGTTTGTTTTATTTATCCTGTTAGCTCTGCTACAACACGTAAAGGCAGAGACATCATACGGATCTCATTAAAATTATATACCTTCTCTGCATATATATTTTATCTCAGCTGACTTGTGTTTTATCATGTGTTATTATTTATTGCCTGTTGCTCTAGATTTTGCAATGAGCCCTAAATAAAGTACTGAAGAATTGAGTAGTGATTTCTAGATACAGGATATCAAAATACCATGCTAAACAATTATGATTTTAATTTATTTTAGAAAATCCTTATAAATGTAGAGATCTCTTGTGGAATGTATTTTGAATCTGTGGGAAGAAAAGATAAAGAATTAATCTGAAATAGAGATGCTTAGATAAAGGGAAGGTAGCAAGTAGCTGTCTATTATTCTTGATCCCTTGAGTACAGAAAGGATAAGAATTCAGGGAAATAAGAAACATGATAAGAGTTGAAAAAGGGAGGGGGAATGGAGAATGTGAGACTGTATAAAGAATGAATTTTTCCTGGAAGCCAAACAGTAGAACTCGTACTGCTGTTGTCTCTCCCTCTTACTAAATTTAGGGCTCTTTTTCTGAAGCCTTTTGGGCTTTCCCTGCCTGCACTGATGTTTTCCCCCATTAAAATTCTCAATCTGTTTAAGCTGTGGGGCGAAGGAGAGAGAGTGATTAGTCTAGTGCTTAAAGGGAAATTAAATCTGCAGTGGCTTCAAGAAAAATAAAAATAAAAAAATCAAACCAAAGCCTCTTCCATCACAAGTGAGAATAGTACAAGTAACCTAAGTCAGTATTAGATTGCTCTAAGTACAAGCATCATTCTGCTAAAAGCTTCTTTTAAAAAACAACTATAAAAGCTCTTCCTCTAGTCAACGGTATATTCTTTGGGAGTTAGGAATTGAAAGAGTTTGTATTACTTATAACCAAAGAACCTGAGCAAGTTCTAAATAATTGCATAGTTTAATCCCCCCTTTTTAACGGATAATGGCAATGCATTCTAAGAAGAACGAGAATAAGAACTCTGACCTCCCAGTTGGCAGTGCTGTATTTTTTACTACTCTGGAAATTTTAATTTTCCTTTTGATGTTTTATTTATTCTATATCTTAGTTAGGGCTGCTATAACACAGTCCTATCAACTGGGTGGCTTATAAATAACAGAAATATATTTCTCACAGTTCTGGAACCTGGAAGTCTGCGAGCATGTTTCCAGAATTACTAGGTTCTGGCAAGAGCCCTCTTTTGTTGGCAGACTGCCTCGTACCTCACAAGATGGCATGAGAGCTACAGAGCCACCTAGAGTCTGCTAGGTGAGGACACTAATCTTATTCCTAAGGGCTCCACCCTCATGACCTAACTGACCTTCAATAGTCACACCTCCTTATGCCATAACCTTGGGTATTAGGATTTTAATATATGAGTTTGGGAGAGACAAAGTTATATATTTAAAAAAGAACATTATGGAGATGACACTGCATGAGAAATGTCAACAGAATTGTACAAGTTGGAAAATAGGCTTAAAAGAGCATAAATGTGGGGGAGGAGCCAAGATGGCAGTCTGTGGCCAGCTTTCTGCAGACGCTCCTGTCCAGAAGGAGAGTTAAAGGACAGAAATTTGGCGAGAAAGCCAACGGTTTGGAGCTGAGCCAAGAGACAAGGTCGAGGAACACACATCAACACTGCTGAAGCGACCTGTGACCCCAAGGATACAAATAAAAGGTACAGAGCACATCACCAAGCGGACAGGAGTCTCCTCCCCCAAGAGAACAGCTCCCAGTATATGCCATACCTCCATACAAACAAGCGAGCAGAGTTCAGAGGTCCTCCCACTCTACCCTACGGGAAAGACCCTCTAAAAACCAGACCTCATTCCCCTATGCCACAGCACTCTCCTGCCAGGCATAAAGCGGCATAAAGCTGTATAAAACTGTATATATTCTCTACCTGCAAGTTGGAACTCCCGGCATTCCCCTCCACTCTCACCTGAGGTTTGGAGGTCTCTCCCCCACGGAGTCCAGATTCTTGAACACTTTCTCGAGGGGTGTGGACAGGGTGGGTTGCTGCTGGTCGGTGCAGTTCTCCCGGCTTGGGAGCGGTGAGAATAAGCCGAAAAGCAGCTGGCCGGCTGGCTTTGCTGAATTTCGGCCACACCTGGCCCTCAGGGGATGACAGCGGAGACAAAGGGCTGAAGCTCGC
>CAUYON010083970.1:0-11187 GCA_963573935.1 Arctocebus calabarensis | reverse complement strand
AGTGCTGTAGCATCACAGCTCACAGCAACCTCAAACTCCTGGGCTCAAGTGATCCTCTTGCCACAGATTCCTAAGTGGCTGGGTCTATAGGTGTGTGTAACACCCAGCTCGTTTACCTATTTTTAGTAAAGATGGGATCTTGCTCTTGTTCAGGTTGGTCTTGAACTGAGCTGAAGCAATCTACCTTCCTTGGCCTCCCTGAGTTCTAGGGTTACAGGTGTGAGCCACCATGCCAGAACAGACGTCACATAATCTATGTTAGTAGGGTTCTAAGTGTGATTAACAGAATGGAATATAGATGTGACCCCACCCTTGGAAAAGGAAAGACAAAGGTGTTGGTGTCAGAAGTGGGATGTGACAAGAGGGAAGCTCCTTTCAAAGGAAAGGAGAGGATGCTAACAGTATCATCTAAAGAAGTGAGGAGGTGGAACATTCGCTATACCAGCTGGAAAACGGAGGAAGTGACAAATGTATAAAATAGAGGAGCTAAACATCATATCATTTTTGTTGCCTTTGGGGAAAAGAAGGTGCTATGGTCTAAATATCTGTACCTCCTCAAAATTCTTATGTGAAAACTTAATCTCCAACGTGATGATATGAGGAACCTTTGGGAGATGACTAGGTCGTGAGGGCAGAGCCCAGTAGCAGTGGGATTACTGCTATTATAAAAGAGACCCCAGAGAGTCACCTAGCCTCTCTGCTAGGTGAGGAGGCCGTGAAATGCTATATAACCCAGCCTCCTGGCCTGGGAGAAATAAATGTCTGTTGGTTAAGTCACCTGGTCTACAGTGTTTTGTTAAAACATAGTGCTTGTTATTTTGTTCAGATAGGATGTAAGGAGTAGATTAAGTGAGCAAAATTCTTTTTTTTTTTTTTTTTGAGACAGAGCTTCAAGCTGTCACCCTGGATAGAGTACTGTGGCATCACAGCTCACAGCAACCTCCAATTCCTGGCGAGTCTCCTGCCTCCACCTCCCAAGTAGCTGGGACTACAGGCGCCCGCCACAACACCTGGCCATTTTTTTGTTTCAGCCGTCATTGTTGTTTGGCAGGCCTGGGCTGGATTCGAACCCTCCAGCTCAGGTGTACGTGGCTGGCGCCTTAGCCCATTGAGCCATAGGCGCCGAGCCAGTGAGCAAAATTCTTATATGTTACTGGAGGCAGTCAGGAACAGATAATGAAAATTAATAAATTAGACTCATGCCTACAATCCCAGCACTTTTGGAGGATGAAACGGGAGGATAGTTTGAGGAAAGGAGTTTGAGACAAGCTTAAGCAACTTAGTGGGTAACCATCACTGCAAAAAAATAGAAAAATTTGCCAGGAGTGGCCAAATTTTTCTATTTTTCAAAAAACAGAAATATTTGGGGGCAGTGCCTGTGGCTCAAAGGAGTAGGGAGTTGGCCCCATACGCTGGAGGTGGTGGGTTCAAACCCAACCCTGGCCAAAAGCTGCAAAAAAAATAGAAATATTTGCCTCAAGCCTATAGTCTCAGCTATTAGGGAGGCTGAGGAATGAAGATCACTTGACTCCAGGAGTTCAAGGTTACCTATAATCAGGTAATTGCACTCCAGCCTGAGTGACAGGGTAAGACCCTGCTCAGAAAATTTAAAAAAAAAAAAACCTTGATTAAATCAATAAATAGTGACACAAGGCACAAGGACATTATCTGGCTCAGAGTTCAGATAAGCAGGAAAAAACAGGTCCTATTGTTAGGATGGGGGGGGTGTTTTTTCTTATCTAATTTCTCTTTTTGGCTCAAGCTGGCACTTTGCTCAGCACTGCCTGCAGGGACCTTATGTTGGAACAGCCTCTGATATGCACCTTCAGGTCTGTCTTCTGACCACACACAGTAATTACCAGCACCAAAAAAACTAAAAGTGAGGGCCGCCTGTAGGGAAAAGGGACAACTAGACAGAAACTGCTGGTCTCCACTACATGCCTTCTAGTTCTTTGATTTTTTTTTTTAATAAAATATAATTCAGAGCAGCACCTGTGGCTCAAAGGAGTAGGCGCCGGCCCCATATGCCGGAGGTGGTGGGTTCAAACCCAGCCCCGGCCAAAAATCGCAATAAATAAATAAATAATTAAAAAAAAAATATATATATATATATATATATAATTCAACCACCTCATGGTATTTAAATTTGTTAAATTCACCATTTGAAAATGTATATTTCAGAAGCTTCAGTAATATATTTCAAGATTGTGCAGCTATCACCAGTATCTAATTCCAGAATATGTTTATTGCCCATTCCCCCAAAAAACCCTATACCTGTCAGTAGTTGCCCTCACACCCTCGCCCCAGCCCCTGCCAACCGCTAATCTACTTTCTGTCTTTAGACTGGCCAATTCTGGATATTTCATATAATGGAATCACTTAACCTGTGATGTTCTGTCTGGCTTCTTTCACTTAGTTTTTGAGATTCATCTGTGTTGGAGCATGAATCAGTATTTCGTTTCTTTTTATGGCCGAAAAACATTGTTAGATACACACACTTTGCTTATTCATTCATCTGTTGATGGACATTTGGGTTGTGGTTATCATAAATAGTGCTGTGAATATTCACGCACAAGCTTTCGTGTGAACGCAGATTTTCAGTTCTCTTGGGTATATGCCTAGGAGGGAAATTGCTGAGTCATATGGTAACTCCATGTTTAATTTTTTGAGGAAATGCCACACTGTTTTCCTCTGTTGGATTTTTTGACTTGACACCTATATTACTTTAATAATATTTTTGAAATGAAAGTGAATAAAAAGCTTTACAAGGAGGCTCATTTCTGTCTTTGGGGGAGGCCCTGCATGGGATGGGGTATCCACCCAAAGCTCTCTATAGAGGAAACCACTATGTGGACTCTGCCCTGTCTTGCCAGGCCCCTGTACCTAAGAACAAAGGCCCACCAAACTCACGTGGAAAACCAGCCTGTCGGATCAGCTTCTTTTTGGACAGCACCTTCATTGCCTGTAGGAGAAAAGACCCCATATGTCCTGGTTAAAGCAGGGAGGAGGAAGAAGGAAGGATGGCAAAGGGCGGGTTCCCTCCACTCCAAGGCCTGCCCAAGCTCCTGGCCCCCTGGCAGCCTTGGGACAATGTAGTAGCCCCTTGTTCCTAAAGGGGCTCAAGTAGCTACTGCATTGAGTAGAAGCTGGACTTTCAGAGTCCATCCAGCTCTAAGGGTGCTTCTGGGGTTCTTCGTCAGCTTTCCCAGCTGGGAAACCACAAGCCTTGAGACTTAAACACAGTTGAGCTGGAGTGACGGGTGAAAGAGGGGTATGACTGGCTATTTATACATGCGGAAAGTGAGGCTCAGCTGTTTTACTCCTGGAGAAATGTCACTTGTCAAGTTCACACAGTTTGGACATGGGAGAGCCAGGATTTGAAGCTACATTGGACTGATTCCAAAGCCTCAGCTACAGTTTGTCTAGCTGCTGCCCTGTGCTCAGTACAATGGAGGATGCAGAAATGGCAGCTGGGAGAAAGGGCATAAGAAACATTTCAATAACTCTCCCTGGGCCAATAACTTCACCTCCCCTCTTCCCTATCTATAAAATGGGTACACCACATCCTTTGTAATTCCCAAAATGAACATGATCTAAGGAAAAAAATGGGAAAACAGCTATTAAAATCTTCCAGAAAGCTAAGTGCTGGAAAAGAGACTTTTCTTTAGATAAGGACAGGGAGCAGGGAGGAGAATGTGAATACTCACATAGTAGGTGTTGTCATTTTCATTGTAGGCCAACTTGACCACACCATAAGAGCCCTGAATAAAGGAAGATGCCTATGAAATACTACACATAAATTATGACCTACAAAACAAGGACCCTAATACGGAAGTTGTAAACCAGAAGCCCATTGGTCAAATCTGCCCTGCAACTGTAATTGTTGGACCTGCAGTTTTTACAGAGCATGGATTACTTGCCAACATTTAAAAACAGAAAGAGCTGATATAAAAATCCAGATTCCCCAAACTTCTGAAACAATTAAAAGATCTAGCCATATGTAGCTCTCGTTTCCACATGTCAACAGTTTGCCACAGATCTCACCACTCTCTACTCTTGGATCTAGAGCTTACTCCCTCATGTAGCCCTTATTTCCATAAATTAACAGTTTGCCACAGTCCTCACCATTCCCTACTACCTTACCCCTGGCATGGCTCATTCATTTATAACACTCACTTCTTTTCTATTGGCATCTGTGGTTTTGACCATTGTAACGATATCACTCATTGGCTAAAATAAAAGCAAAAATAGATGTGAGAGCACCTGGGAGGGAGAGGGTGGGGGGCAACTCCACTAATGTAGTGGGGATATAAATACCACCAAGGTAATATGGAATTTCTCTGGAAACACTCTGAGAAATACATTTAATTTTAAGATACAAAAAAACAAAAAACCCTAGCTCCTTAATGACAAAACCCTCCCTGCCAGTATCACCTCTAAAGACTCCTCTCCTATTCCCCACAATAGTAGGTTCTCTCCATGGCATGTGAAACATCGCTGGTGAATGTGGAAACCAGCCTGGCTCCTCTGGTATTTACCTTTCCAATTTCATCCTTCAGTGTGTACTGATTCAGCTGCACGCAATCCTAGAAAGTAAGTAGAGAAACATGGAAAATGATGATATATTTCTCATAAATTAAACTGACACATGTAAACAGGACCCAAGAAAGAGAACATTCCCAGCTTCCAAGAAACACCTCATGGCCACTGCCTCCTTTCCAGGATGATCTCTATCCTGACTTCTTTTATTTGTTGTTTTTAAGAGACCAGGGACTACAGGTACATGCCAACAAGCCCAACTCTATTCTGACTTCTAGCAGCATAGACTTGCCTATTGTTGTACTTTTTCAGAACATAATTATACAACCATACCCATTTTTCAAACGTTTCCATTTTTTATTGACCTACGATGAGTGGGAAGATGTATCCAGTCTGAAGATGATGGGTATCTGTTTACACCCAGGGCTCTATGACACATGTCCCCCACCCCTCCCCCATAGTCGGCTGCAGACTCGCCGATTGCACTGGATTAAGCTTTCGTTAGGTCGGGGACTGGCCCCTAGGCTGCTGCTGGGAACCCTTGTCCCCAGGCGGCTCCTCTCCCTGTCTCTGACTCTCCGGGGTGCCCAGGGGGTTGTGTTTCTGTCTTTCCCACACTGTCCTACAGTCTGCATCCGCTCACCTGAGAGAAGAGTGGCAGTAGATACCAGGGGAACCTGCCTGGCGTGGTGCAGCACCTGCACCCACAGCTGCTTTGGGTCTTTTAATGCATTAATGAAGATAGAGGGGCTTTCTCCCCTCTTCCCAATGTCACAAAATTACCCATCCTTTGGGATAAGTAGGCTGCTTTAACCATTGGCCTTTCAGACGAGAGGCCCCCAGAGTTGGAGAGCCTCCAGACCAGCCCCTCCTTTCCCTTTCCCACCTCAATGCAGTGTTGGACTGGAGGATGAGGAGCTGCTCTGTGTAGCAGATACTTTGGCTTATCCAAGGAGGCAGCCAGGCATTTTGCACTAGGAAGAATCAGTGATCACTTTTCAGAAGACTTCTATGGACCACAAATATATTATGGAGGAACAGATTTTGCTAAGACATAATCTAGTTTTATAACTCAATCACGGATAAACCATATGTGGCTAACCTGTAATTTAAAGGGATCCCATCAGTGAAAAGAAAGTTTTTTTTTAACTGACTGCTTTTAGTTAAGTTGAAGAAAGTCATCTCTTGTCAAAAGGTTTAAACTTTCCCACCACAATCTGAAAAGCATGTCAAACAACCCATATCAGATGCCATAAATATGAATTATGAAAGAAAATGGCACAATCTTAGTGAATGGAATTGGAATCAAAAGGGTTTGCTGTCCTTCTTAGAATGTTCTAAAATGTCAAGGCAGTTGCTCGTGTTTAACTGTGAACAAATAAAAATTTATTGTTTTGCACTCCCACCCCAAAAAGAAGCTTCCATTTAAGTAAATTGTAGGCTGGGCATGGTAGCTCATGCCTATAATAGCACTCTGAGAGGCCAAGGCAAGTGGATCACTTGAGCTCAGGGGTTCGAGACCAGCCTGAGCAAGAGTGAAACCCCATCTTTACTTAAAACAGAAAAACTATCCAGGGATTGTGGTGGGTTCCTATAGTCCTAGCTACTTGGGAGGTTGAGGCAAGAGGATCTCAGTGACCTGCCACATCCTAACACAGCTGCCAACTGCCAGCATCTGAATCTCTTGAGAGAGGTTCTCTGGCTCTGGCGCATGTCTGACCACACTCATGGCAGGTCACTTTGCCAACGGCTGATGGCAGCACAGGTCAGACACCCAGCTCCCTGGCCCCTGGGAACCCCCAGAATGACAGAGCCCAGGTGTCCACGTTGGTACCCAGCTCCACCACCTACCCTTTACTGACTCCCCTCTCCCTCTGATCACTTTCCACAATCCCCTAAACCAGAGTTCCCTGGGGTCACCTCTAGGTCAATTCAAATCCTCCTGGGGCCCAGCTCACGCACCTGCATACCCGTGATAGAGACATGGTGAGACTCCACTGTGGGCCGCCGAGGCAGCCGCGGCGAGGATTGTGGGGAGCACACAGGCGAGTAGGGCAGGGACGGGTAGATGCAGCGTCCATTTATGTCCACGCTGCTGCCAGCGGCCAGCCCGCCCTGGGAACGTTCCTGCAGGGAGAGCTTGCGACTGCAGAGGTGGGGCCGCGCCTGGGACCCAGGGGCTTCGAGGGGGACCTGTGGGCCATCGGCCTCCAGGGGCTGGTCCTGGACCAGGCCAAGGTCCACAGCACAGCCTGGCTCACATTCGGTGACCACGATGAAGGACTCCATGCCCAAGTGGATGCTCAGGGACGAAAGGCCCTGGAGGGCCTCACAGGGCTTCTGGCTTTCGCTGCTGCTGCCTCTGCCCCCCAGCTCATCCTGGGGGGCGGCCCGGTCGTTGCTGGGCTGGCTAGAGACACATGATGACATGGTGCATGCACCGACTTCATCCAACACGCTTGTGTGCTCCCATCTGGCAGCAGAGCCACCTACAGAGAGAGGAAGGGTCAGCTGGTCCCACCCCTGTGGGCAAGGACAGGGACAGAGCCCCTCTTCTCCTGACCCAGGCAGGCATCTGCTGCCTGCTTCAGGTTGTTAGCAATTCTAAAAAATTGCAAAACATGCTGTGACCTGATCTCTGAATTTATATAGCAAAGCACAGTCTATCTTTTTATACTTGTTTGTTTTCTTCATAGCTCACCAGTCTCCAACTCCTGGGCTCAAGTGATCCTTCTTCCACTTCAGTCTCCAGAGCACCTGGAACTATAGGCACGAGCCACTGCACCTGACTTGTATGTCCTTATTTTGTAAGTCCTTTCTCACACACATTGACAAGGACTCCATACTCAATTCCTATAGGAATTGAATATGAGAAAACCCCCAATCAGAGCTTGGAAGTCCCAAGTAGACTCAGAAGCTACTTTCAGCTCAAGCCAATAGTCCAGCAAGAATTTGGGCCTTCCATTGCTTGGTCCTCCCCCCATCCAAGAGAAGCCCTAAGGATGTCAGATGAGGTCATTTGATTTCTTTTTTTTTTTTTTTGGATGTCTCACTCTGTCACCCTGGGTAGAATATTGTGGCACCAGCCTAGCTCACAGCAACCTCAAACTCCTGGGGTCAAGTGATCCTCCTGTCTCAGCCTCTTGAGTAGCTGGGAGTACAGGGATGTGCCACTAAGCCTGGCTAGTTTTTCTATTTTAAGTAGAGATGGGGTCTCACTCTTTCTCAGGCTGGTCTTGAACTCCTGAGCTTAAATAATTCACCCAGTCAGCCTCCCAGAGTACTAGGATTACAGGCATTAGTCACTGTGCCCAGCCTTGATTTTTTTTTTTAATTAGCAATTATTTCAAATATTTTAAAATGCTGGGCAGACCAAAGGTAACACTTCTACTTGGCAACCTCCTCCGGGCTATATCTCCTCACAAGGGGAATAACTCAGACAGCATTTTCCAGTTTTCAGAACATCTTCTATATACCATAAGCACATTCTCATAAGCTCCACAGGCTGTTGGTTTCCTATTAAACCCCCACTTAGAGGGAAAGGAACATACAAGGTCTCCCATTGCGAAGCCCACACACATAGCAATCATCAATCTCAAGTGAGGAGGAGGACCAGGGTCTCATCAGAGCTTACTTACAGCCGGACGGTTAGTGCTGTCTGAAGAGCCAGGCTCTACATAGCTATGATCTAACGTTTCCCCAGTGCAGCCCCTAGTTTCATTTTCCCAGATGGCACCTGCCAGACAGCAAGCAAAACATGAATTTCAAAAGGTTGACCTCAGGCCAGGCATAGTGGCTCACACCTGTAATCCTAGTACCCTAGGAGGCCAAGGCAGGTGGATTGCTTGAGCTCACAAGTTCAAGACCAGCCTGAGCAAAAAGTGAGACCCCCCCCATCTCTACTAAAATAGACAAACTGAGGCAAGAGTATTGTTTGAGCCCAAGAGTTTGAGGTTGCTGTGAGCTATAAGACCACAGCACTCTACCCAGGGCAACAGCATGAGACTCTTGTCTTAAAAAATTAAGAAAAAAAAATTTTTTTTAAAGGTCAAATTCAAATAAGTTGGGGTTCCTCAAAAAGCTAAAGAATGACCTAACCATATGACCAGTAATTGTATCTCAAGGTGTAAGCCCAGACAGCACTATTCATGATAACTAAAAAGATGAAAGAACCTACGTGTCTACCAACAAATGAATGAACAAAACATGGTCTGTCCATACAATGGAAAATTATTCAGCCATAAAAATGAAGGACTGACACATGCTATAATATGGATGAACCTTGAAATATGCTAAGTAAAAGAAGTTAGTCACAAATGCTCACATATGTATGGTTATAAACATGAAATTTCTAGAATAGGCAACTTCACAGTGACAGAAGGGAAATTAGTGGTTGCTTAGGACTAGCGGGATAGAAGGTGGGGGGAAGGACTGCCTAATGGGTATAGAGGTGGGGGGAAGGACTGCCTAATGGGTATGGGGTCTCCTTTTGGGGTAACAAAAATATTTTGAAACTAGATAGAAGTAGTGATTTCACAATGCCACTGAACTATATACTTTGAAATGGTCAATTTTGTTATTAAATCTTTGCATCAAATTTTTAAAAATATTTTCATTTGTAAAGACTGAGTCTCATTATGTTGCTCAGGCTGGTCTTCAACTCCTGGCTTCAAGCAATCCTTCCACCTCAGCCTCCCAACTGGGATGACAGCCGTGAGCCACAATGTTAGGCCTTATCTCAATTTTTTAATAAAAAGATTAAAGACTGGGTGTGGTGGGTAACACCTGTAATCCTAGCACTCTGGGAGGTAGAATGCTTGAGCTCAGGAGTTTGAGACCAGCCTGAGCCAAAGCAAGACTCTGTCTGTACTAAAAACATAAAAACTAGCTGGGTGTCATGGCCTATGGTCCCACCTACTACAGAAGCTGAAGCAAGAGAATCACTTAGAACCAAGAGTTTGGGGGTTGCTGTGAGCTATGACACCATGGCAGTCTACCTCGGCAACAAAGTGAGATTTTGTCTCAAAAGAATAAATTAAATACATAAATACATAAATAAATAAAAGACTGACACATTCCTTAGGCTGTCAATTCCTCCATCTCTGGCATAGAATATTAACCTTTGGTTCACATGTTTGACAAATTCCATCGGACAAAAGTCACAGGTGCTGCTGGAATTCAGTGAGTATACCCACGGACATTCAACTTGGATGGTGGGCACTCCATGTCAACCACCCACATCATGAATGCCCTCTCTGGATCCAGAAAAACAGCAGGTACTTAGCAGAAATTTTATAAATGAATAAAATGATCTTACTGGGTGGTAGGGGAGGTTAGAGAGAAAAGCACAGACAGTAGCAGAAACCCAGAGCTCTCTACAGGAAGGACCTGGTTAAGAAGCAGAGAAAAACCACTTAGCCTTCTTGCAAAGTATTGACAAAATATCTACTATGTCAGTCAATGTGGCAGATAAAGTCCAATGAGAAACATGTTACAGAAGCATCCACAACATCCCAGCCCTGACATGGGCCTGATTTATGAACACAGAGTTTACAGTAAAAGAAAAACAAAGAATCCAATCATCTGAAAAGATGCTCGGTGTCACTTGTAGGAAGAAAGGTGCAAATTCAAATACAATACAATGAAACAGTGCAATACAATGAAACAGTTTGTTAGTCCCTCAAAAAGTTAAATGTAGGGTGGCGCCTGTGGCTCAGCGAGTAGGGCGCTGGCCCCATATACCAAAGGTGGCGGGTTCAAACCCAGCCTCCGCAGAACTGCAAACAGAAAAATAGCCGGACATTGTGGCGGGCGCCTGTAGTCCCAGCTACTCGGGAGGCTGAGGCAAGAGAATCGCCTAAGCTCAGGAGTTGGAGGTTGCTATGAGCTATGTGATGCCACGGCACTCTACTGAGGGCGATAAAGTGAGACTCTGTCTCTGCAAAAAAAAAAAAAGTTAAATGTAGAATTACCATATAATCAGCAATTCCTGTTCTAGGTAGGCCCAGAGGAATTGAAAACAAGGATTCATACAGATACTTGTACATCTATGTTCACAACAATATTATTTACAATAGCCAAAAGGTGGAAACAACCCAAGGGTTCATCAACAGATGAACAGATAAGCAAAATGGTGCAGACCCAGACAATAGGATACTGTGTAGTCATTAAAAGGAAGGAAATTCTGACTCATGCTACAACATGGACAAACCTTAAAGACATTCTGATGAAACAAGCCAGATACTAAAAGACAAATGTATGATCCCTCGTATCTAGAATAGCCAGAGAGTAAAAAAAGTAGAATGAGATTACCAGGTACAGAGAAGGAGAGAAATAGGGAATTTATTGTTTAAGAAGCATAGTTTCCTTTTGGGGTGATGAAAATGTGTTAGAACTAGGTAGAAATGGTGATTGCACAACATTGTGAATGTACCTAATGCCACTAAATTGTGTCCCTAAAAATGGTTGGAATGGTAAATTTCATGTATATTTTATTGATTACATGGATTTTTTTTTTTTTTTTTTGAGACAGAGCCTCAAGCTGTCACCCTGGATAGAGTGCGGTGGCATCACAGCTCACAGCAACCTCCAATTCCTGGGCTCAAGCGAGTCTCCTGCCTCTGCCTTCCAAGTAGCTGGGACCACAGG
>CAUYON010083969.1:0-17516 GCA_963573935.1 Arctocebus calabarensis | reverse complement strand
CTCACTCCACCCCAACCACACCCCTCCCCTCCCCTCCCTTGCCCCTTTCCCCATATTCTTGTGCTATAGTTGGGTTATACCCTTCATATGAAACCTAATAAATTAGCTTCATAGTAGGCTGAGTACACTGGATACTTTTTCTTCCATTCTTGAGATACTTTTCTAAGAAGAATATGTTCCAGCTCCATCAATGTAAACATGAAAGAGGTAACGTCTCCATCTTTCTTTAAAGCTGCTTAATATTCCATGGTGTACATGTACCACAATTTATCAATCCATTCGTGGATGGATGGGCACTTGACAGAGTTTCACTTTATTGCCCTCAGTAGAGTGCCGTGGCATCACACAGCTCACAGAAACCTCCAGCTCCTGGACTTAGGCGATTCTCTTGCCTCAGGCTCCTGAGTAGCTGGGACTACAGGTGCTCACCACAACACCCGGGTATTTTTCTGTTTTGCAGTTCTGCCAAGGCTGTGTTTGAACTCACCACCTTCAGTTTATGGGGCCAGTGCCCTCTCAATGGGCCACAGGCACCGCCAAGATTTACTTTTGGTGCTGTAATATTCTGTGGGTTATGGGAAAATGTTAACATTGTGTGTACACCATTGAAATATCATACGGAACAGTTTCAAACTATGATAACTGTTCTGTGCTTAATACACTTTATTGTGCCGTCGGCCTTGAACTCCTGTTAACTGTGGTCTGTGTACCAGCTTACAGATTGTCTTTTTTTTAGAATGTCATGTATTTGTCATTATAAAGTATAGCTCTTTAAACTAGCTTCTTTCACTTAGCTATGTACATTTGAGACTCATCCATATCTGTGGATCATGTTTTTATTTATTGTTGATTAATATCCATTGTATGGACATACCACAGTTTGTTTTTCTACGCACCCACGAAAAGAAATCTTGATCCTTCAGCTTCAGGACGTTATAAGTAACATTTATTAAACACAGGCACAGGATTTTGCATGGATAGGAATTTTCAAATGATATTCACAAAAGGTAGGACCATAGTTGTATATTTTGTTAAGACTATGTTTACTTTGATAAGAAATTGCAAACTTGTCCTACAAAGTAGTTGTATCATTTTATATTTTTACCAACAATGAATGAGATTTTCTGTTACTTCTCCTACTCATACCTAATGAATATATTTTGTTTTTATATTTTTACTATTTTTATAGTAATATCTCATTTTTTAAATTTACAATTCTTTAATGATCAATGATGTTGAGAAATTTTACATATGCTTATATGATTATCTGTGTATTTTGGTAAGATATCTGATTAACTATTTAGTGTATTTCTTAATTGGTTCTTTTGATTTTGTGTCATTTGAGATTTAAGTATTCATTGTAACTTATGGATACATATTTTTAAATATATGTGTTTTTCAAATAACTCTCTAGGTCTCTCTAACTCTCTAGGTAATTTTTCTTATGATTCTCTCTGAGTATCTTTCACAGAATAGAAAATGTTAATTTTAATAAAGTCCAACTTATCAATTATGAACTATTTGGATTCACCTGTCTCCCCAGATTTGGGAGTGGTAACTTTCCTATAAATTCACAAAAATTGTTAATTTTAATTTCACTCAAATTATTCTTTTTATAAAGACAGAATTGATGTCTTCCAAAGCTATTCACACATTGAAGTTGCAACTGCAAGTAAATTTAATCTATTTATATTCAGAATTGAAAACAACATAATTAAAAAAATATTTCCTGGTAAAATGTATTGACAAATCAAGGACTAAGGTGAAATGCCTAAAAATAGCATTCTAATCAAACCTGCCATTCTTAACAAAAAATATTTTATGTATACTGATTTTTTACAAAATAGTGGTATGAAATCCAGTTCGATGAGAACTCCATAGAAACCATCTTATACAAAGGTAGAAATGCTGCTTTCAAGCTCTTAATATGCTTTTAAAATTGTTTTACTTTTTTATTTTTTATTAAATCATACCTGTTTACATTAATGCATTTATGGGGTACTCTGTGCTGATTTTACAGACAATATGGAATGCTTTCATCGAAGTGGTAACATAACCTCACCTCACTCACCTAACTGTTAAATCATTGATACCCTATTCATAATAAGCTTTTTTTAAATACTGAAAATTTGCAATGGATTGTTGTCTAAACATAGCATTTACCTACCTATTGAGCTATAGCTGTGTGTGCCTGCCTCTTATCCAGAGTATTTCCCTTTATCTGCACATATTGATTGTAAAACATTCCCTTTATATACATGTATTGGTAGTAAATAGATATCATATTAATAGTAGAACATTTTTAGTGTTTACACTCACATGTTTTATTTTATTTTATCATTTCAATTAAGTTTTTGAGACAGTCTCACTCTGTTGCTGCAGGGTAGAGTACCATGGCATCAGCCTCGCTCACGGCAACCTCAAACTCCTGGGCTCAAGAGATCCACCTGCCTCAATCTTCTGAGTAGCCACTACAAAGCCCAGCTAGCTAAGTTTTCTATTTTTTTGTACAAAAAGGGTCTCACTCTGTTCTCAGGCTAGTCTCCAACTCTGAAACTCAAGGGCTCCTCCCACCACAGCCTCCCAGAGTGCTAGGATTCCAGGCATGAACCCCTGTGCCCAGCCAACACTCATAGGTTTTAAATTTTCACAAAGAGACATAAAAGGGAAATCATACTATTAAATTAAATAGTGCTCACCCAATCTCTAAGTTTTACAATTGAATTGCATCTGAAAAATTATAAAACATTTATTTACTCAGTATTCATTAAGTGACTTCTGTATGCCAAAAAGTATTTGGTAAAAATACAAAGAGAAGTTTCATGAGATTTAATGTTAGAGATAATATATTTCTGGCACTAATTCCTTTGAACTAAATAGACCTCTAGTGATGCAAAGTCAAATGAAACAGCTAGCTATCAAGGGGTTATTTTTAGTAATACATAATAGAAAGATCTTTCTAAAAATATTTTGATATCGTCATCATACCTATAGTTCACATAATTATATATTTTTTGGATAAACTGGGACATCTTGGCTAGGGAAAATATATAACTTTTAATAAATATCCTGATCAATAGTCATAATCTAAGACTGTCTGAGTAAATCAGGATATGTTATTATTGTATTTGTAGAAACACTGTGTTTCCTTTTTTAACTCTGTAATTCATCATCATAGCAGGTATACCTAGAGAAACATCACTATCAGGGCATATCTCAGTTTCTGATATGGGCCAGAAACATTTTAGTAAAGTGAGAGTTCTAAACATACGTTTCACTTAATAAATGTCTCATTTAAAGCAGTTTCTGACACATTAGGAACTGAGTAATAATTATTCAGTGAATAAATGAATGAATAAAATACAGTCTTTGGTTATTTCTGAATAGGAAATTGTTGACAAATTAAAGGTATTTCTGCACTCAATACCTGAACAAGTAAGTATTTTTAACCAGTTCGTTATACTTAGGAACCAGTCTGACTTTCAAATTATTTCATGTCTCATATTATTTCTCACCTTTAGGAAACAAGCTAATGTGGAGAAAAATTATGTGCAGTTAGAAATTGCATGGACTGTGGTCTTAATAATTAACAACTAGAATAACATTCCCGTTGGGAATGCCAATAGCATTTACCATGCAAGTGAAAATTTAGGAAACCATAATCAACAAATGAGCATATTTCATAGAATACAGGTATCTTTGTTTATAAGCTGCGAGCTATTTTATGTAACATAGAAAAGAAAAAAATTGCTGACAAGTACACAATAATAAACGATTTATATTTTGTTGTATTGGAAGATTTTTTGCTTCTTATAATTACTAGGGGCTTTTTGAAATCCTGTATCATTTTTATTTATGCACAAAAATATTAGAGAGATAAAATGGTTACTTTAATCCTAGGTCATTTTTGTATCTAACAGTAATTTTTGAGAAGCTATCTTTTGTTGTTGTTGTTGTTGGAGATAATTTATTGAGGGCACAAAGAATCAGGTTACACTGATTACATTTGTTAGCTAAGGTTCTTCTTTTTTTATTATTAAATCATAGCTGGGTACATTAGTGCAATCAAGGGATACAATGTGCTGGTTTCATATACAATCTAAAATATTTTCATCAAACTGCTTAACATAACCTTCATGGCATTTTCTTAGTTATTGTATGAAGACATTTGTATTTTACATTTAGTTAGTTTTGCCTGTACCCTTCTAAGATGCACCATAGGTGTGGCCACACCAATTACCCTCCTTCCACCCCAACCTCCCCCCCTCCCCTGCCCCTTCATTGCCCCTTTCTCCATATTCTTGTGCTATAGTTGAGTTGTAGGCTTCATATGAAACCTAACAAATTAGCTTCATAGTAGGGCTGAGTACACTGGAAGTACTTTTTCTTCCATTCTTGAGATACGTTGCTTAGAAGAATATGTTCCAGCTCCATCCATGTAAACATGAAAGAGGTAAAGTCTCCGTCTTTCTTTAAGGCTGCATAATATTCCATGGTATACATGTACCACAACTTTTTAATCCGTTTGTGGGTCCATGGGCACTTGGGCTTCCTCCATGACTTAGCAATTATGAATTTTGGGCAGCAATAAACATTCTGGTAAAAATGTCTTTGTTATAATGTGATTTTTGGTCTTCTGGGTATATACCTAGTAAAGGAATTATAGGATCGAATGGCAGGTCTATTTTTAGATCTCTAGGTATTCTCCAACACTCCTTCCAAAAGGAACATATTAGTGTGCATTCCCACCAGCAGTACAGAGAGGTACATGTTTGGAACAGAATAGAGAACCAAGAGATGAATCCAGCAACTTACTATTATTTGATATTTGACAAGCCAGTTAAAAACATTCAGTGGGGAAAAGACTTCCTATTTAACAAATGGTGCTGGGTGAACTGGCTGGCGACCTGCAGAAGACTGAAACTGGACCCACACCTTTCACCTTTAACTAAGATAGACTCTGACTGGAATAAAGACTTAAACTTAAGACATGAAACTATCAAAATATTAGAAGAAAACACAGGGGAAACTCTTGAAGGAATCGGCTTGGGTGAATATTTTATGAGGAGGACTTCCCCGACAATTGAAGCAGCATCAAAAATACACTACTGAGACCTGATCAAACTGAAAAGCTTCTGTACAGCCAAGAATATAGTAAGTAAAGCAAGCGGACAGCCCTCAGAATGGGAGAAAATATTTGCAGGTTATGCCTCTGACAAAGGTTTAATAACCAGAATCCACAGGGAACTCAAACGTATTAGTAAGAAAAGAACAAGTGATCCCATCTCAGGGTTGGCAAAGGACTTGAAGAGAAACTTCTCTAAAGACGAAAAGGTGCACAGCATATAGACACATGAAAAAATGCTCACCATCCTTAATCATCCGAGAAATGCAAATCAAAACTACTTTGAGATATCACCTAACTCCAGTAAGATTAGCCCACATAACAAAATCCCAAAACCAGAGATGTTGATGTGGATGTGGAGAATAGGTAAGGTTTTTCTTATACTTAAATTGCCAGAAGCTATTTTTGATTGAAAATTGTCACTAAATAAAAACACACACCACTTGTCACTATACAATAAAAAGTGTCAGTTATACAATTTTTTTTTCTTTGTTTTTTTTTTTTTGTTGTTGTTGTTTTTTTTTTTGAGACAGAGTCTGGCCTTGTTTCTCCAAACTATAGTCCATGGCATCAGCCTAGCTCACAGCATCCTCAAATTCCTGGGCTTTTAAGCGATCCTCCTGCCTTAGTCTCCCAAGAAGCTAGGACTGCAGGGACTCACCACAATGCCTGGCTAATTTTTCTATTTTTAGTATAAATGGGGTTTCCCTCTTGCTCAGGATGGTCTCAAACTTCTGAACTTAAGGGATTCTCCTGCCTCTGTTGTCTAGAGTACTAGAATTATAGGCATAGCCACTGTATCCATCCTATAGTATTTCTTAAGAGCGCTCTTCGCTCTTTTCCAATATTTTCTTCCAATCCAAAGAATTGTACGTTATCAATGCTGGAATGTTTTTGTTTTTAATCCACTGAAAATATCAATTAAAGGTTCTCAGACAGCCACCAAGGTTCTCATTTCTTTCTCAAATAAACTTTAAGTGGTTTGTTGACTGACATAATGACTCTACAATTTTCCAATTATGTCTCCAAGAATGACAACCAAGTTATTACACATGTAGGAAATGACAAAAACTGCCTAGACAACCACAGAAATGTGTTTTCATCTAGTTTAAGACATACCTCAACTTCAGAGATATTTACACGTTAAGTGCTTTTGTGGGTGTATGTGTGTACATTTATTTATATATTTGATATGTACATAGGCACGTGCATACTTTGTATCTCATCCTCATGCAGTGATAAATATACAGTAAATAAAACAGAGTGCCATAAATCACTACAGTTATCTTTGGCTTCAATGTTGAGTGCAGCTTCAGTTCACTAAAGAGGTATGAATGATGGTTTTTAAAAATAGGGTATCTATCATTTAGTTATAAATTCATGGCTTATCTGAATTTAGTATTTAGAGGGGTAGAGCACCTTTTAAATTTCCCTAAAACATATTTAAAAGCATGCTAAATTTTAGCTTATCCAGAGGAAGGCTTAGATATTGTGTTTCTTGTTTATTTAAGTGCCATAATAAAACTGATTTTAATATAAGCTTATTGCAAAAGGAAAAAAAAATCCCACTTTTTAGGATTGCCTTTCTATTTCCTATCTACTTGGCCACATGAAACTTGGGTGTCTGTAAAGGCAGGATAATAACTAATCCTCTTTGGTGTTTAGCGTCACTTAATCCTTTCTGGTACTTATCCTATTAACATTTTTCCTCCTGTATTTAAATGCCAAGGCAGAGCACTCAAATTACTTGCATTTATTTCTGTGCTTCTGAATTTCCCAGTTAGAGGATGTACCTTCAGAAACGTATGACTAAATATATGCATTTATTTGATCCCATATTCATTTTCAAGTGCTTGTTCTAGGTTAATGACTTTTAGCTTCGATATTTTAAGCTACCATTTTGTAGCTTTGTACCAATATGTTTACCATTATTTTCAAACTGTAGAATTTATGGGCCATGTAATGTTAAGTTCTTTAACGCAATTCCAAAGAAATGTTTATAAGACGTTTGCATACTTTTACTTTTTCTCTATTATTTATGTATTTTTTAAACAATTTTATTAAATCATAATTGTGTACATTGGTGCAATCATAGGGCAGAATGTGCTTCATATACAATCAGAAATATTTTGATCATACTGTTAGAGATAGCCTAAAATTTGTACCCTCAGTTCAATATGTGGGTACAAATTATTAGGTTACATTGTCTGCTTTTCTAAAGTAAAGTTCAAGTTGCAGTTGAACCCTTCACCCCAGGGGTATTCTGTATACTGTTACATTAGGTGAAATCCTGCCAATCACCCCCCTCCCCGGTCCCTGCGTCCCCTCCCTCCACGTGAATTTAATTGGATTTTTCTTTCATGTGAGTATGTGTGTACTTGGTTTGGTTGTTTGCATATGGGTTACATAATATTATTGAGTACTTTGGATACTTGCTTTTCCATTCTTGTGATACTTTTAGATTTTAGTTAAAATCCTACTCAGGGTACATGAATCCATAAAACATACTACTAGTTATTAATTATTTCAAAGGGTGTAAAACAATAAATCTTATAATTTGAAGAACTGCATTGTTCAAACCAAGTTAACTCATGCTTCACTACAGAAGACAAAATTGCAGTGGTTTAGAAAAATGAAAGGTCCCTTCTCATACAATATAAATCTTCCTTGTAGGCTGGCAGGAGAGTCTGTTTCTGATAGAGCATTTTCAGACCACCAAGAAAGAGAAAATGGGATGTAGCAAGTCATACTTGGCTTTTAAAACATTGGTCTCCTAATTATCACATTTCACGCCTTTATTTCCTTTGCCAAAGCAAGTCATGCCTCATCAGATAACCACAGGTGGTTGGGGAGGTAGAGTTATATGATGTGCCAGAGAGGGAAAGGGGAATATGTACTTTGTGAATTCTGTCCTGATGACTCCTTTCACAGTAATGCAGCTTCCCGTTAAAGTAACAAAGAGCAACTTAATAATGTAAAGGTACATTACATTATTACCTGGTATCAATATATAGTTATCTTTTTTTAAAAAAGGAAAGAAAAAAGAATAGAAAGCATTTTACTGCATATTCAATGTTTTTACTTCATATGCAATGAAGAAATGATTACATATGGGAACATGCATGTGTGTGAGCGCATATTTTGACCATCGCTGTGCATTTGCATGCATTATTTAATTAGATTCTTCAAGAAACATACATAAATATTTTATTACATTCCTTTGTTGTGATTGAGGAAGCTTTGATCAGAAAATTTAAGGAAACTTTTGTAAGTTATGTTCACTATTAAATCAACACATAGAAACCTAGTCTTTTTGGTTCATACTTTTCCCACTATAAAATGCTGCCTCTATGAAAAAATCACCATTTAGATCAATAAGAAAACATATGTTTCTGTAGAGAAATTTTAAAATTGTATTTAGTATTCTCCTATTTACCCACCTTTTAGTGAATTTAGAAATGTTAAGAAATATATACTTTCATTATGAAGTGGAAACTTTGGAGGATCTTCTCTCTGATATGGCAACAATAAATCTGAAGACAATGATAAAGAATAAAAAAATACCTCTTTCAGGGTTCTAGACATGAACAAAATAATACATATGTGTAAGTTCACACATATGCAGTTATGCATCACTTAACAACAGGGATATGTTCTAAGAAATCTGTCATTAGGCAATTTCATTGTTGTGTGAGTATCATAGAGTTTGCTTAGACAAGCCTGCTATACACCAAGGCTATAAATCCGTATGCGGCGTGTTTCGTTAATGAATACTGTAGGCAACTGTACTTCAATGGCAAGTATTTGTGTATCTACACACATCTAAGCATAAATCAGTAAATATTCAGTATCATAATCTCAGGGGACCACTCGTATGTATATGTGGTCTGTCATTAACTGAAATGTCATTATGTAGCATATTAATGTTTCTCTCTATAAACATTTGCATTGAGTGAAGGGATCTATATTGCCCTTCCTCAGCTGCTATTGTCTCAATGTTTCCCCCTAATTTATATGTGAAACCCCTAAGATGATAGCATTAAGAGTTGGGGGAGGTAATTAGGACATAAGGATGTAGTCCTCATGAATAGCATTAGTGCCCTTGTAAAGGAGGCCCTGTAAATGATCCCTGGCACCTTTGATTACATGGGAGAAGAACAAGAAGACGCTGTGAGGAAGATGGGCCTCCCCAGACACTGAATCTTCAGTCATCTTGCTATTAGACAATCCAACCTCCACAAGTGTAAGAAATACATTTGTAATTTATAAGCTACCAGGTTGGTGATATTTTGTTTCAGCAGCCAGAATGCACAAAGATATTAGAACTGAGAAATTACTAACGTTTTATTTGTTGATCTAAGGTATGCAATTTTTTTTAAATTAGAAATTATGTTAAATATGAATCAATTTTTTCTTTGGTCTGTTGCTTTATTTTCCCAGACCATAGTTAGAGTTAATCAAAGGATCTCTTCTAGAAATATGAGGGTCACTAAAACCCTTCTGATGATTATGGTTGGATAATTTTTTGTAACTGTCTTTTATTGCATTTCACTAAAAAGTTAAGTTTATATATTAGTACAGTTTATTCATAGACCTCTCAATGACAGATACTCTGAGTGTGAAATATTCGTGGCACTATTTATAAGTGATAGATGTTTTCATAAATACAAAAACAAATGAAAACATATATATTCAGTTCTATCACCATATTGATACATGTAAAGAATACGTGCAGGGAAGTGCCTGTGGCTCAAAGGAGTAAGGCACTGGCCCCATATGCTGGAGGTGGCGGGTTCAAACCCAGCCCCCACCAAAAACTGCAAAAAAAAAAAAGAAGAAGAAGAAGAAGAAGAAGAAGAAGAAGAATACGCTCAAAGTAACTTTTTGACCTGAAGTGATTTTGGCATCACTTTGTGTTTTGAGTAAAAATGTTGTAACCTGTACTCAAGGTTTTAAGGCTACATACAACTGAAGTCTTAAGTATAACTATGAGCACACTCCCAAGTGATAACATTATATTAGATATTTGACAGATAAAATCTGGCTTATTCCCAAGACCATATTGCTTTAAGAGATAAGTAAAATTGGGGGAAGAAATAGAATGCAGAGTTGATAATGTAGTCTACTTCCATAAAACTATAAAGCAGTTATCTAATTCTGAAGTAAATCTACATCAAAAAGACATGCTTACCCTTTTTTGTTGCACTTTTCAAATTTAATCCCTACACTCAAAATTGAATCTTTCAATGGACCACAAGCTCTCCATAAGAACCTAATTGTACAATTCAAATAAGAATTATACTGTGGAAAAACCATAATTACATACAAATTTAAACTTCTAACCTTTTGATTCTATGGGTTTATGACTTTTGTGAAGTAAGAAAATTTGAAAAACAAAATTCTGGATTTCTGGTATGTGGGGCTGTCTAAGAAAATGGAGGCTAAAGAATGCAGAAAGCCATTGAATTTAAAAGGGGTCCCTGTGTGAAGAACTCACCATAGACTGGAAGAAAGTAAAGCCAAAAGATTCTAATTAAAAACAGACAAACAAACAAACAATAACGAACATCCTGTTGCATGTTGGCTTGGCAGTTTAATAGCTACTTCCTTCAAATTTCTTAATGTTACATTTCCATTCTTGTGATACTTTACAAAGAAGAATGTGTTTCAGCTCCATCCAGGTAAGTGTAAAAGATGTAAAGTCTCCATCTTTGTTAATGGCTGAATAGTATTCCCTGGTATACATGTACCACAATTGTTGATCTTTTCATGGGTTGATGGCTCCTTGGGTTGCTTCTACAATTTGGCAATTATGAATAGGGCTACAAAATCATTCTGGTGCCAATGGCTTCATGGTAAACCTACTTTGCACATTGTGGGGTGTATACCATGCCCCCGGGTGAGAGGCTCTTTTACAAGTGGAACTTTACTCTGGAAGTGAGAACAATGTAATCTAAAACTTTGTACCCTCATAATAATTTGAAATAAATTTTTAAAAAGAAAAGTAAGTTTCTTAATCTCAGGAAATTCTTAGATAGGAACTACTGGCCTCAAATATTTATCTAGATTATTTATAGCATTGAATGTACCCCAGAGCTCAGAACTAACACAAAGTAAGTACAACCTGGAACACTTGATTATTTTTCACAGCTTGTATCCTTTCTAGAAAGGGTACTCTCCCCTACTAAATTCACGAAATTATCGTGGGAGTTTCCATTTAACAGAAAATTGTCTCACACCTTGCTTACATTTGATTTGTCCTAATGTTAGCACCTGGGTCAACTTATCCAATAATAATTTCCCTACAAATTTTAGACTCCAGAAAGAGTCAGAGCATTCTCTTTATTGCCACTGAATTTGTAAAATGTAATATTCAGGAGCTGTCAGTGACTGCATTTTATGACACATGGAAAAAGCATAAAGCAAACTTCATGGAGAATAAAGACAAGAAAAAGAGAACAATTTGCATTCTAAGCCCCACCCCTAACTTCTAGAAGTTTAATTGTTAGACTTTTTCTTGGATTTCTAGATGTGCCCTAGTTTCACTCACATAAAGCACCTTTTTCCTTGAGTTATTTCCATTCGCACCTTTATAAAGTTCAACCTAAATTTCACATGGATGAGATTTTTAAGGATAGAGAGTACATATAACAAAGGGTTTGGCGTTTCCTTTTCTTTTCTCCCTTAAGTCACAAATAACACACTGAAATGATCTCCTTAGTACGTGGCATTCCACAAGAATATTAGGGCACCAAAGATGAAATAAAAGGAGAGACCTCTTGCTGTGCTGAAGGAAGTGAGTAGTTCCAGAAATCCTTATCATCAACCTTACATCATTATCATTACTTATCATTACATCCTTAACAGCGCTCATCTCTAGTTGCTATGTGAACTTCTTTATCTCTAATCTTAGAAGCTGAGTAAAGGAAAAGAGGCAACAAGAAAGAAATTCAAGTCATAATCAGTGACATGGGGAGATTAGGATATTAGCAAGTACCATCTTTGCTTAGTCTCTACATATCAGCCAAGGAAAACAGCAGTCAGAACTCTAAAATCAATAATCATTACTTCTTGAATCCAAAACGTATCCTTCCAGTAATACAGCCAGGTGGAGTTCACATAGCATATCTCAAAGAAAAAGTATTTGAGTCAAAGAACACATAATAAGCAGAACAGGAAAGGATGAGAAATAAGTAATAGGAAATTAAAAAATGAGAAAATAAGGGTTTTCCTCTTCTACAGAATCACAAGTAATGTGAAATAATAGCAATTAAGGCTCAGTCAAATTTCCTTTATTATTTTATGGAGTGCTCAGTGCTCACATATGCTCTTGATACATGGCCTTAGAATGGATCAAACACAAAGCAGTTCATTCTATCTTTCTAGATAACAAAATAATCTAAAGGCTCACTGAAACTAGATATCAAAATACAGATTGCTAATATTGCCCTCTCAAAAGAAGTCAATGCTCTTAGAAATGCCTATCTCTAATCTTAAAATAATCTCATCTTATAAAATATCATCTAATATTACTACCACATCTGATCATAACTAGGCACACAGACCTTACTGATACAAAGGGGGTAGACCCAGTACATGGAGTGGTTACACTAAACTCTGGAGTCACACTCAATTTGAACATGAAGCCTGGCTCTATCTCTAACTAGCTGTTGACTTTGGGCAAGTCTTATGGCCTAGGTGACCCCCTAGTGCCTCATCGTTAAAGTGGGTGATATGCTAGTGTGTTTTGATTGAGTTTTTGTCAGTAGTAATGCAGGTAATGCAGTGTGATGAACTAGGCCATCTGAGTTTCAAGCAGAAATGCTACATTTTCTGGTGTTTCATAGTGATTGTTTTGTAAAACTATCTCTGCATTTTTATAGTCTTTCATTTGTTTGTTATCTTAGCATATACTCATTGAAGCAAATATGGGTACAGTTATTTGAAAGTAGGACACAGTTAAGGGGTAGACACCATGTTTTGTTTTATGCAGAATTGATTTTGTGCTCTGATTACTGAGTCATTATGTACTTTTTTGACTGTCTCTCCCATTAAGACACTTCTTTTGGCTCGGCGCCTATGGCTCAGTGGGCTAAGGCGCCAGCCACATACACGTGAGCTGGCGGGTTCGAATCCAGCCCAGGCCTGCCAAACAACAATGATGACTGCAAACAAAAAATGGCCGGGCATTGTGGCAGGCGCCTATAGTCCCAGTTTCTTGGGAGGCGGAGGCAAGAGACTCTCTTGAGCCCAGGAATTGGAAGTTGCTGTGAGCTGTGATGTCACAGTACTCCGTCCAGGGTGACAGCTTGAGGCTCTGTCTCAAAAAAAAAAAAAAGAAGTGTCTTTTTTTTTTTTTTAACCAGATTGATTCTTTGTTTTCTTGTGAAAACATGGATATCCGTGATGATATCCTTTCCGCCTAATAACACACTGATCACCACAACCACTGCCAGACCCACCTCCCCCTTCATGCACACACCTGACATCTGAATCCCCCAATCAAACAACCATCTACCAGATGTTCCCCCAAGACATTTAAATCTATATGAAAGCATCACTTTAGTTCAAGCTGGGATACGTGCATAGAAGCACACATGCAACTATCCACATGCAAATTATGTGCTAAAATCCTGAATTGCCTCATCTTCTACCATAAACAAACAAACAAAAATATCCTGTATGACAAAGAAAGGCAATATCTCATCATCTCAAGTTTGGGAAAGATCTGTCAGGATCAGGAAATGCAATTAAGTAGTTTCATAAGTGCTGATAGCAGTCAACTTGATATCCTCCCAGAACATTTTAACAATCAAATTCATGCTCTTAAACTCCCCAAATTATTTTGTTTTTGTCCCAAATGGCTTGCTATCTTGGTACATTTCTTTATCTGGCTGTAGATTACAAATGGGACGCGTCTAAAAATTTCACAGACAAGTAAATTGAAACCTCTTGTCTGAAACATCAACTACTGCCTTTGCCTAGCAACCATAACCTGACTTTCCACACTTTAAAAGGAATTTCATATAACACAAATGTACATATTCCTTCTCAGCAGGTAACTTGAGTTATTGGGGAATTTCGTGACCTTAGAATGTGCACATGTCCCTTCCATGACTTCCTGCAGGGACCACTAGGATGAGGAGTAATTTTACCCAAAGGAAGAATGGGAACTGATGAAGAATGAATGACAAAGACTCAGTAGTGAAGGTTGGTGAATCTCAGCTGTGCCTCTCACCAGCTCTTGATTTGGGACAAGTGAATAAACCTCTCTGAGTCTTAAGGGGCTTCATAAATTAAATGGAGAATACAATAGTAGTGGTTTTTGCATATTCTGTGGAGCAGCTCTGAGGGCATCACAGGAAAATTTTGGCACCATAATCCAGTGGAATGCCAGCATGGTAATCTGTGGCACAATACCAAAGGAAACCAAAGGATGAATCTTTTAGAATGGTGGGCCAGGAATGGTAAGGCGGTTAGGTTGGAATATATCAAAGGATCTCTGTTTACAACAACCTGCCTTTTTCTTTCGGAAATCAATGTCCTTTCAAATCCTATATATTTCCAGGTAAATTATCTACTGAAAAGCAATTTTTTGATAAGAATTTTGAAGATAACAATCACTAAATTGTTCATCAAATTTGCATTAACTGTCCAGGATGCTTAGAGCACTGGACAAGGAGCAGAGGCTTGTACTGTGTTGAACAAAATAGCTGGAAACGCTGCC
This sequence comes from Arctocebus calabarensis, assembly GCA_963573935.1. NCBI lineage: Eukaryota > Metazoa > Chordata > Mammalia > Primates > Lorisidae > Arctocebus > Arctocebus calabarensis. The sequence goes on along the minus strand of CAUYON010083969.1, from coordinate 2,664 downwards.
TGCAGGGAGCTTTCAGACTAATAATGCAGAAAATCCTTTTTCAAATATGTCACAAACATAAAATCCCATAGTATGTGTACTGTGAGGGAAAAAGTATAGGGTTTTATGGAAGTATATAGTAAGGAGACGTAATTTTCATTTGAGAATCAAAAAGGCTTTTCTATATGGTCCACCAAATAAGAATGGTTTGGATGGTTTTAAATAATTTAAAAAAATAAAAATAAAAATACTATTTGGGAACACATGGAAAGTTTAAGAAATTTAAATTTCATCATTCAAACATAAAATTTTATTGAAATATAGCTATGCTCATTCATTTATGTAGCACTTATAGTTACACTTGTAGCTTTTATGCCACAGCAACAGACTTGAATATTTACAGCATATACTGTATGGCCCACGAAGTCTAAAATATTTGTCATATTGCCCTTTACAGAAAATGTTTGCTGATTCCTGACATTGAAACTTGAAAGCCCCCCATAAGGAGATTTCCTTTTATAAGTTAAAAAAGATGATTTTGAAGGGAGCTAGAAGAGGTTTTAAAGTTACAGCAGTAACTGATTGGATTTGTATTTCTAAGACCTCTCTGGAAATAGGAACTTGGCCATGCTATGGACTGGATGTTTGAATTCCTCAAAATTACAGAGGTTGAAATTTTAAACCCCCAATAATTACAATCCCTATTACGCTTAAGGTGGTATTAAAAGGTGAGGCCTTTAGAAGATGATTGTTCAGGAAGGCACAGCCTTGTGAATGGAATTAGTGCTTTTATAAGAAGAGATGGGAGAGCTTGGTCTCTCTTTCTCTGATTTCAGACACATGAGGACACATTAAGAAGAAAGCCATTGATGAACCAGAAAGTGGACTCTTGCTAGATACTGGATCTGCCTACAGAACGATCTTGGATACATGAGTCTTCAGACAGTGCAAAATAAATTTCTTTTGATTGAGGATCCAGACTATGATTGCTGTTAAAGCAACCTGAACTGACTAAGGCATCCCAAATAATAAAACCTGGGCAAGTTCACCACTACTGTATTTATTTATTTTGTTTTATGTCTTAGATTCTATTTTATTTCTTCCCTTGAAACAGAGTCTTTCATCCTGGATAGAATGCCTGGCAACATAGTTCACAGAAATCTCAAACTCTTGGATTCCAGCAATATTCTTCCCTCAGCCTCTCCAGTAACTGGGACTACAGGTGCCCACCAGAATGGTCTCTCATTTTCCCCAGTCATTCTAGTAGAGCCCAGCTGAATGATCCTTCTGGTCTGCCATCTTGCCTCAACTCTCTTGATATTGTTCATTGAGTATACACATTATCCCTCATACCTATCTGAAGTGGACATGTTAGTTGATAATTGTGGGAAAACATTTGGTGACAGAAAAATTAAGTCACTTGCCCAAGATCTCAGGGATAACAATAATGGGTCTTTAATATGAGCCAAAACTATCCACCTGCAAAGTTTAGGTTTGGACACTATGCCAATGTTTCCTAAATTATAGTGGTGAATCTCTGGGACCACTCAAGGTGAAGATCATAGATGTCACCCAAAATGTTGAATTTCTTTTTTATTTTTTTAATTAAATCATAGCTGTGTACATTAATGCAATCATGGGGTACAATGTGCTAGCTTTATATGCAATTTGAAATATTTTCATCAAACTGGTTAAAACAGCTTTCAGGGTATTTTCTTAGTTACTGTGTTAAGACATTTATATTCTACACTTAGTAAATTTCACATGTACCCTTGTAAGATGCACCGTAGGTGTGATCCCACCAATCACTCTCCCTTCATTCATCCTCCTCCCTCCCCTCACCTCCCTCTCCCATTTCCCCTTCTTCTTGGGCTATAATTGAGTTATAGCTTCATTAAAAAAGCTGTAAATTGGTTTCACAGTAGGTCTGAGTACATTGGATACTTTTTCTTCCATTCTTGAGATACTTTGCTAAAAAGAATATGTTCCAGCTCCATCCATGTAAACATGAAAGAGGTAAAGTCTCTATCTTTCTTTAAGGCTGCATAATATTCCATGGTATAGTTGAATTTCATAATAAAAAAAATAACTACTGTCCTTTCAATTTTCTTTCTACTAGCAATCAAGGAGAAAGATGCAGTGGTGAAAGAATGTCTCTTACATTTTTCTAGAATTTGTTAATCTCTCATTTTGATCAAGACAGAGTGCACTTCAGATTCTAGGTTTTACTAAGCAAAAGTTAGGTAGAAATCAAAAACAGTATATTATATTTCTTTGCTTCTATATATATATTCAACTGATAAAAGTGATAATTTTTCATGTAAAATAGATACATAATTGTATGTCTTAATGTGATCCCGATAAGAAAAAAACAAAAATGAGTTTATTTAAGGAGAACTATTAAATTAGGTACATTTCATCTGATCACAGAATTGGAAAAATATGAAGATCAAAGTTTGGAAACTACTACACTACCCCATGTTGCAGTATATTAAGGCTTTGAGGTGGTATCTGAGTCCTAATGTTTTTATTTGTTTGAACATGGATTTTTTTTTATAATTTTATTGAATCATAATTCTGTACATTGGTGCAATCATAGGGCACAATTCATATACATTCAGAAATGTTTTGATCGTACTGTTACAGATAGCCTTCATGGCATTTTCTTGATCACTATATAAAGAC
>CAUYON010083966.1:0-10251 GCA_963573935.1 Arctocebus calabarensis | reverse complement strand
TTTTTTTGTGGAGACAGAGTCTCACTCTATCGCACTCGGTGGAGTGCTGTGGAGTCACAGCTCACAGCAACCTCCAGCTCTTGGGCTCAAGCGATTCTCATGCCTCAGCCTCCCAAGTAGCTGGGACTACAGGCGCCCCCCACAGCGCCCAGCTAATTTTTGATGCAGTTTGGCCGGGGCCGGGCTTGAACCCGCAGCCCTCGGTATATGGGGTTGGTGCCCTTCTCGCTGAGCCACAGGCACCGCCCCCGGCTATTTTTTTGTTGCAGTTCGGCCAGGGCCAGGTTTGAACCTGCCACCCTTGGTATATGGGGCCAGTGCCCCACTCACTGAGCCACAGGCACCGCCCTTTTTTGAAAATCACTATTGGAGATTCTAAATTGCAGCTCTACTGATGAGTGTCCTTCTAGTTATGCAGCCTTCTTTAAGCTGGAGAAGATGGGATGGATGACAGTGCATTGTTCCAGTCCTGCTCATTCAGATTACTGGGAGATTCTTCATTAGCATTTAGGCTACTCCTAGACTCCTCAATAGCAGGGTACTACAGTCTCTTGGTTTACCCCAGCTGGAATCTAATTACATCCTTTTGTATGAAATTTACATAGCCAATCTTATTCTCTTTGCCTTGGAGAGCATCTTTGTATCACCCATTGTGCAGGGTCCCCAAAAGGCCACACTCAGCGTGCACTCAGGACACCAACAAAGGAGGTGTTTAAGTGTGTGTATGTGGGGGGGGTGCGAAGCAACAAAGAGAAACATTTAAACTTCAGCTTTGATGAACTCCACAATTAGAAAATTTAGGAAGAAGCTTTTAAAATTTTAGCATACATGTAAGTTTTGAGGTTTACAAATTGGTTTTGTTTTTATATTATAAACACATCTCCTGGGGCCCAGAGCCTTAAAGGTCTTAATCCTGCCTTGGGCCACACACTCCTCTCCCTTCTCAGCAACAGATTGTTGAAAGTAATGAACTGACTTTGAAGCCTTGAATTCATTTCTCCTGTAGACTGGAGATTACTTTCACATGACCCCTAATTGAGGCAGCTTTTTTTTTTTTTTTTTCCGGTAGAGACAGAGTCTCATTTTTACCCTGGTAGAGTAATGTTGCGTCACAGCTCACGGCAACCTCCAAATCATGGGCTTAGGCGATTCTCTTGTCTCCGCCTCCTGAGGCAGCTTTTTGTCCATAAGACAATTAGAAAAGAAGTCAAGCTTGTCCTGGGGCAGTGATTCTTAATCTTTTAGGGGTAGAAGAGACAATTATGGATTCCGTTGAAAATCTAGTGAAAGCTTGGCATGGTGGCACACACCTGTGCCTAGAGCTCTGGGACGCTGAAGCAGGTGGATTGCCTGAGCTCAGGAGTTCGAGACCAGCCTGAGCAAGAGCGAGACCTCGTCTTTCAAATAGCTGGGCATTGTGGCAAGCACCTGTAGTCCCAGCTACTTGGGAGGGTGAAACAAAAGAATTACTTGAGCCCAAGAGTTTGAGGTTGCTGTGAGCCGTGATGCCACAGCCCTCTACCCAAGGCAACAAAGTGAGACTCTTTCTCAAAATAAATAAGTAAATCTCCTTGGAAAAATTTACGAAACAAGTCTTAAATATTCTATTCAATTTCAGGAGGTTCTTAGGAGCTGGCTTAAGAGCCCTAGCCTTGAGACTAAATGAACTGACCATTGTTCTGCCCACCAGATGGGAGCTCAGAGTGTCTGAGCTCTGCAGAGCAGATGGAGTCTGAGGACATGTTGAGCGCCTTAGGCTGGAGCAGAGAAGACAGGCCGAGGCAGAGCTCCAAAGCTGCGAACAACGCCTTCCCTACCCTGTCTCCCATGGTTGTCATGAAGAATGTACTGGTCAAACAGGTGAGGAGGACTAATACTGCATAAAATTTCCAAGCTAAACTCTTTGTGCGAAGGGAGAGATTTTAGAAACAGACCACTAGAATCATACTTTTCGTGTACTTTCTGTCTTCAGCAGCGGATGTTATCTTTCAACTACTGACAGTTTTTAAAAGGCATGTAAGAATCATGATGTATGTTCTCATTTTTGAGACAGATGATTTTATTTCTGTATTCATAGTTTGTCCAAAGGGACCCTGAAATGGTCATATATAAAGGAACCAAGCAGAAATGGCACCACTTCAGTGGTGCATTCTAACATGCGGCAGAGTTTAGGGTAGAAACAAAAGAATCTCTTTTTAATTTGAATTGCTCTGGGAATTTAGGAATGTAGAATACATTTATTTGCTTCCGAAATAGAGGCAGTTTCCATGTTTCTTATGTTGTGTATTCTGAGCATTTTCTTAGTGATCAGCCTGAACCATGTCATAGTGACAAAGGTGCTATTGCTTCAGGTATGGGGATATCAGCAGAATCCACACATTATTGTGGAGTTAGAAATATCCTGTTTGGGGCTTTATTACATGAGTTATGTGTATTATGTGATTATTGTTTAGGTATGAAAGACAAGATTGGGATGACACTGAGAACACAATCATATGAACTTGGTTCAGTTAGAAGAGAGAAGTCTGAGGAATAGAAAAAGATTGATTAAAGCCAAAGAAATTTAATCTTATCCTTTATTCTGAAACCTATCCTTATACTTTACTCTGAAAATATATCATAGTTCTTATGTAGGACATTGATGAGGATACTCAAAGATAGTGAGATTTGAAATCTGGCTTTAGTTGACCTTTCCAGTTTAGATAAAAGATTTAGAACATCGCTTTAGCTTGATAGGAAACTTAAGGTCTTAGCTATTACCTAGTTATTTCTGAGAAACACAAACTGATCTTCAACAAAGTACCCTGTTGAGTTCTGAAAGAGCATTTGAAGATTTTTGTTTGGTAAATCACATCTCAGCTGGAAGTACAGCTCTCCTTATTGAAGGGAAAAGAGAGAATAAAGACAAGAAATGGAGCCCAAATGAGATTGGCCAGCCCCAATAGAGCTGCCTAGTGCCTTTCCTGGGCTTCATTTCTCCTGGCTTTTTTTCCTTCTTTCTTTTCTCTCTAGCTTCCTTGTCACTTTCTTGTGTGTCTGTGTTTATATCTCTTCTTTGTTGTAGGCTAGGCTGGCAGCTCCAGAAGGCTGAGAACAACCCACACACAGTTAAGGAGTGAGTAGGCTTTTCCAGCAGAGCTGCATTCTTTAGGCTGCTGGTCTTGAGCAGGAGCTAGGAGGTTTGGGGATAAGCTGACCCAACGAAGTAGTCTAGCAGTTTTGTTTCTTAAATCATCCTAGTATCCAGCACATTCTAAAATTAAAATAATAAGACACTTTTAAAAACTTCTGCATATCATGTAATATCTTGATTATTGCTTCTTGATTTTAGTTGTTTTTCTTTTGAGAGTCTGATTCCATTTCTGCCACTAGACAGTGTGAGTTTACACATCACAAGATTACTTAACCAACATGGATATTAGTTTCTTTATTAGCTTTGTGTGAAATGATTCTGAGATTCTGTCAAGTCTAAAATTTTGTTCCATATTCCCTCAGATGACTTCCACATGGATAATATAACGTGTCAAATCTAATAATTAGAACAAATAAGCTAAGTGTCTGTTAGGCCAGTGGGTATAACTGTAGCAGTAGGAAGAATAACCCAGTAAAAATCATCTTGTGGGGCAGTGCCTGTGGCTCAAAGGAGTAGGGCGCCAGCCCCATATACTGGAGGTGGTGGGTTCGAACCCAACCCTGGCCAAAAACTGCAAATAAAAAGTGCAAATAAAAAAAAAAAAAGGTAAAAAAAAAATCAGCTTGTGAAAGTAGTGCATTAGGTACTTTTTGGACCCATTTGGCTTATAGGTCAGTCCTTAGGAATAGTGAGAAGTTTTGTTTCTGACTGAGCTAGAGTAGGCTGATTTCTACTTCAAAAGACCCCAGATTTTAGACATTCTTTGACAGGGAAATGATGGCTTCTGGGCCTAGCATTGGTTGCTTTTGCACATCATAGAGTATATTCGAATACCAACAGGGCACCAGATCATCCCAGTCTTTGCACAGGAGATGAATTATAGTTGGCCTAGAGTTCCCAGCTTGGCATCTAAGAAGCTGAAATGCGTTCAGAATACTGTGTGTGTACATGTGTGGGAAGGTGGTCCACAACATTCTTCACATAAGTCAGATGGCCCCACATGAGCACCTTTGTCAGGCTCGCCCTCTGCCTCACTTCATTTACACCCAGATCTTTGGGATGGGTTGGAACTGAATTGGCTTTCAAATATTAGAGACAAATAGCAGGTCCTTCGTTATCAGATTTCATCTGAATCAATACTTAAATTAAAAATCATGTATAATTGAGGAATAATATAACAAAGGCAGTATGACAGAATGGTTCATATGGGCTTTGGAGTCAGACAGCACATGGAATCCTAATGTGTCACTTAGCTTGGTGACTTACAGCAAGTTATTTCACTTTTCTAAGCCATGGTTTCCTATTTATGAAGGGAAATGTTAACTACCTTATGGGATCATTGTGAGGATTAAATGTGATAACTCACAAAACATCAGACACAGTGGCAGTCAGCACCAGTGCATGGGAACTGTTAACTATTTTCAGTGGTTTTCTGATTGTTGAGTGTCACTGCCTTAAAAACAAGAGCCCTTAGATTCCTGACAGTATGCAACTTTTTATTTTTTTTTATTTTCTAGTTTTTTTTGTTTTGAGACAGTGTCTCACTTTGTCACCCTCGGTAGAGTGCCGTGGTGTCATAGCTCACAGCAACCTCAAACTCTTGGGCTCACGTGATCCTCTTGCCTCAGCCTTCCCAGTAGCTGGGACTACAGGCGCCTGCCACAAGACCCAGCTATTTTTAGAGACTAGGTCTCACTCTTGCTCAGGCTGGTCTTGAATTCCTGAGCTCAGGCAATTCACCCACCTCAGCCTCCCAGAGTGCTAGGATTACAGGCGTGAGCCACCATGCCCGACTAATATGTAACTTTTTAATTAAAAGTTGTTTTCAGTGAAAAGGTTCTAGGTATAACTAAATGAAGATATACTTTGGTGTGAAGTCAGATTTGTAGTCTTCAGATTGGCACATTTTAACTCATGCTAGGATATCCATGTATTCTCCTTTGTAACCTTAATTATGTCATTATTTCACCTACCCATAATTTCCTTTTATGAATGATAGCACTTGAATAAAAATAGGTATTTCCTCTAGTTTCCCCTTAGTGACAGTAAAAAAAAAAAAAATGTATAGACACAAAATGGATTTTCAAGCCATTTCTCTAATGTTGTTGACAAGGGGTACTCTATATGCAAGGGAAGCTCTGTATTTGAAATGGTTACAAATACCCAGGTGTCTGCTTTGCCCCTTTGACAGAGTGTCGCTCCTCTGTCCTTCCAGCAGTAACAAATAGTGTGCTGCTCTCTTCCTTTGTTTTCAGGGCAGCAGCTCCTCCCAGCTCCAGTCCTGGACTGTGCAGCCCTCCTTTGAAGTGATCTCCGCACAGCCACAGCTCTTACTCCTTCACCCTCCTGTGCCATCTCCTGTCAGCCTGTGTCATGCTGGCGAGAAAAAGTCGGACTCCAGGAACTACTTGCCCATTCTAAATTCTTATACCAAAATAGCTCCACACCCAGGCAAAAGGGGCCTGTCCCTCAGCCCAGAAGAAAGAGGAGCAAGTGGAATGCAGAAGAAAATCTGTACTGATAGACTTGGGCCGAGTTTGTCTTCCAGTGAGCCAACCAAGACTGGTGCTGTCCCTTCTAGTCCCTCGACTCCTGTGCCAGCCAGTGCCAAACTTGCGGAGGACTCGGCTCCGCAGGGCGTGCCCTCCTTGGTGGCCGGTGGAAGTCCACAGACTCTTCAGCCAGTGTCCAGCAGTCACGTGGCTAAAGCTCCCAGTCTGACCTTCGCGTCCCCCGCCAGTCCTGTCTGTGCATCAGACAGTACACTGCACGGGTTAGAGAGCAGCTCTCCCCTCTCCCCACTGCCGGCTAATTATAGCTCACCTCTGTGGGCTGCGGAGCACCTCTGCCGCAGCCCAGATATCTTTTCAGAGCAGCGGCAGAGCAGACATAGGCGCTTTCAGAATACCCTCGTAGTTCTTCACAAATCTGGTTTGCTAGAGATCACTTTGAAAACCAAGGAGTTGATCCGTCAGAATCAGGCAACTCAGGTGGAACTAGACCAGCTAAAGGAGCAGACCCAGCTGTTTATAGAGGCCACCAGGAGCAGGGCCCCTCAGGCTTGGGCCAAACTGCAGGCATCTTTAACATCTGGGTCTAGTCATACTGGCAGTGACCTGGAAGCGTTCTCTGATCACCCAGACATATAGCACAAAAAGATATTGTCCTTTTACTTGCGTGGTTCTTTTAACTCTTGCTCTTACCTACTCCTGTTTCCCAAAGCTTATGTGAGAGCTTTTCCTTCTAAACTTAACTGTGTAGCAGTTCACTTAGGAAGCCACGTGCCAATACCTGGCTGTTATCTTAACCTGTGGTCTGGGCACAGATTACATATGTCTCCATTCCACTGAGGACCTCAGGTTTGGAGTGCTCTTGAGTCCCTTTCCCTTAGTCTGCAAGCACTTAGAGGATCGAGGGCGAGTTGGGGGGTGGGGTGGCAAAGCAGGAGAGATGATTGTGTGGGGCTCTTCTAGCTACCACCTCCCATTATCCCACTCATAACCAGGATCAAGAGTGCAGTAACAGCAGTGAGCATGTAGGGTGATTCCTGTTGAGCTGAGTAGTCGGCAACCTAAGGATACCTTCATGGATCTTCCCTCACCTGGCTAAGTCAAACCTGGAAAAATAAAGGAGGTGTGTTTGCATTCCTCAAAGCATTGCGCCAGTTGAGCAAAACCTGAAATGCTTTGGGCACAGGTGGTGCCTGGGTGCAAGCACTTAATCACTTATAGCTTTGTTTTCTGAAACTTGAAAGTCAAGGGGAAAGGATAGTACCACTTGACTCATACACTTTAGTCACAAGCCAGATTTATCTTCACTTACACTAGTAGGCAAAATACTTCAATTTTTTAACGTATGGAATGGATTCAGAATGATCTGGATTTGTAGTTGATGCATTGCTCTTTTGACTTAGAGACTGAAGAAAATAGAACTGCCCAGCATCTTCTGCTTACAAGCCAGAAGATTCTGGTAACTTAGGCTTTTTTTCCTCTCTTTTGATACAGTGCAACCTGTTTTATGTCTAAAAATCTTAAGGATAGCTTAATGGTTCCTGGAGGCATAGTATAAGTTAACCCTCTGTTGCCACCTTGGTTTTTTTTTTTTCTTAGTTTTTATAAAAGGAAAGAAGTGATTATTATGTTTGATAAACTTTGAATTACATAAAGTTGTCTTAAGGATATGATAAAACATCCACAAAAATTAGAAAACCATCTTTCTTACCAATTTTCTTTTCCCATCCCAAGTTTTCATTTGTTCCTTGTTGTAGATGACAGAGAGCAATTATAGAACAAAGTCCTCTGCATTTCTTTCATGTGTTAGATATTGGCGACAAAGCCCAAGATGTAATGTTAGTTATATGGAGTTCATTATGAAATGGAGAATTTCCAGATGATACATTCTTTTCAGCTAGTAGAGGCAACTAGCTATCTAAGTAGTAAAGTTTCAAAATATTCTCTCATTTTAAAATTTCATCCTCTTGAAAATCTTTGTTCTTTACAATTATCCACAATAAGAAGTTCTGTGTGACCAGCTTCATTTTTTCTGCAAAGAAAATGTTCTTAAAGTTTTACCCAGACCAGAAGCTAATGATCATATTTACTAGGTAGCTGTAACTATCACATAGTTTAAAAATTATACAGCTTCAGATTGCCTATACTTTGTTCACAAACATGCACAGTTTAAATATGGCCGATTTAGAAATAAAGAACTCAGTAATATCTCTAGACTCCCCTGATCAACGCCAAATTACTACCTGCTATTTGCTTTCTGAGTTTCAAAAACCAGAGCCAATGTGTCTTTAAGCAGACTCCCTTTAATATTTTTCTCGTGCCCTCCCCCCCCCCACCCCCAAATCTGTATGGTGCTATTGCAGCTCTCCTCTGTGCACCATGCTAAGAAGCTTCCTTTTTGGCAGAATATGTTTGGCAGCAAAGCTCTAGAGACAGGTGCATTCAGAACAGCCTGGGCACCAGTCATGAGTCTTACTGAGTGTCAAAAATCTGAAAACACTTGCTGAGAACCAAATTTATTCCACTGGAAAAGCCCTCTGGAACTATAAGCCTCTTGGACTCTCCTTCCTAGATTAAGTTTTGCATTTCCCTTCTTCTCTGGTAAAAGATGATGAAAGCCATTATCCATCCTCACCGCTGAGTGGCAGGGAGAAGCAGCACCACCCCCACCTCTTCTCTAATCTTGTAGCTTAGTGCTAGAGTCTCTCTCTGCTGTTAGCATGGGTGTTCTTTTCCTGATGGAGCTGAAAGCAGATGAACCCAAGTAGAGAAGCTATAGGTCTTGGACACAGATCCATTGGGGCCAGAAGCCAGATCAGCAAATGGAGGAACGTCGGAGTTGACCAGAAAGATCTCCATCAGTTGGACAAGGCTGTAAGTAGTGATGGTCTTAGTGGTGCATGACGTAACTGACTACAAGACACTGTGGCAAAGCTGCTGTTTTCTGAAAGTGAGAAGCCATTTTTAGCTCAGACCAACCCTTAAAAAAAAATTTAGCAGATTTTATTGGAATATTGGTACACATCTAGAAAAAGTTGCTGATTGCATTGGTTATGGGAATGGAGTTTAATGACATTTGTAATTTATTACATTCATTGCTTTCTATTGATTATAGTATTATCTGACTTTAGTGTGGTTTCTTTAGCAGAAAAGTAAGTAACTCTTGTGCATATATTGAAGTGGCTTTCCAGCTGTGAATTCTTTAGGGTAAAAATTTATTTAGCAAATGTGAATTCTTTTGAGAAAGTATGAAGTTTTGTAGAAATTGACTGTGAAGTGCCAGAGAAAAATAAAAGTCACTTGAAAATTATTTGGCCTTTTTGCTTTATAACTGCTTCAAAATACTAAGTATTAGGCACAACAATGTGTGCTTCTGATCCAAGCTACTTGCTGAGAGGGTGGGTGCAAAGATCACTTGAACACAGGAGTTTTGTTTTGGGTTTTTTTTTTTTTTTTTGGAAACAGAGTCTTACTCTGTTGCCCAGGCTAGAGTGCAATGGCATCAGCCTAGCTCACAGCAACCTCAAACTCCTGAGCTTAAGCAGTCCCCCTGCCTCAGCTTCCTGAGTTGTGAGGATGACAGGCACCTGCCATAACACCTGGCTGTTTATTTTTAGTAGAGACAGGGTTTTGCTCTTGTTCAGGCTGGTCTCAAACTCTTCGAGCTCAAGGGAACCTCCTGCCTCAGGGCCTCCCAGAGTGCCAAGATTACAGGAGTAAGCCACTACACCTGGCTGAGCCCAGCAGTTTCTGAGACGAACCTTAAAAAAAAAAAGAAATCTAGAGTAATTGATTTAAATTTCAAACATAGGTACTATATTCTTTGGAAATGTTGAGATTAGGTGCTGAACATGTAGAAATTCATTATTCAGACGTTCACTGATGGGAACTTAAAAGGAAATGCTGTCAGTCTTAAAGCAAATGAGTAGGCCAACATCCCCTGGTTATTGGAGGTTTATACTGGGTAGGTTGGGAGTGAGAAGAAAATACAGTTCAGTGATTTCTCCCATCTGATCTGACACTTCACATATAGAACTTTTAAATGACCAAACTACTACAGTTGTTTACTGGGATAAACTAAAGCCACATGAAGTGAAGTTCCTTCTACAGCAGTGGTTCTCAACCTTCCTAATGCCATGACCCTTTAATACAGTTCCTCATGTTGTGGTGACCCCCAACCATAAAATATTTTCGTTGCTACTTCATAACTGTAACTTTGCTACTGTTATGAATCGTAATGTAAATATCTAATATGCAGGATATATTTAGGCAACCCCTGTGAACGGGTCGCGACCCACAGGTTGAGAACTGCTGTTCTACAGCAGGTACACCTCCAAGCCTTCATTCATGTTTCCTAAAGCCCTGTTCCTCGTCAAGGTTCACCTCAGGAGCCCCTTCCTGCGATTTTTAAGACATTGGAAAAATAAAAAGTTTATCTTTATTAAAAGGCTTGGAGTGTTGTTAAACTAGTCTTTTTTTTTTTTTTTTTTTTGTAGAGACAGAGTCTCACTTTATCGCCCTGGGTAGAGTGCCGTGGCGTCACACTGCTCACAGCAACCTCCAGCTCTTGGGCTTAAGCGATTCTCTTGCCTCAGCCTCCCTAGTAGC
>CAUYON010083962.1:0-29738 GCA_963573935.1 Arctocebus calabarensis | reverse complement strand
GTGGGATCACACCTACGGTGCATCTTAGCAGGGTACTGGGGAAACTTAGTAAATGTAGAATATCAATGTCTTTATATAGTGATCAAGAAAATGCCATGAAGGCTATCTGTAACAGTACGATCAAAACATTTCTGAATGTACATGAATCGTGCCCTATGATTGCACCAATGTACAGAATTATGATTCAATACAATTATAAAAAAAATTAGAGCAGAATTAAATTAAATTGAAAATAAAAGAATTATACAACAGATCAATAAATCTAAAAGTTGTTTTTTTTGAAAAGGTGAATAAAATAGATAAACTTTTAGCTAACCTAACCAGGAAAAAAAGAGTAAAATCTCTAATCTCATCAATCAGAAATGCTAACGACAAAATAACAACAGACTCCTCAGAAATTCAAAAAAATCTTCAACGAATATTACAAGAAACTTTACTCTCAGAAATATGATAATCTGAAGGAAATTGACCAATACTTGGAAGCACATCACCTTCCAAGACTTAGCCAGAATGAAGTGGAAAAGTTGAACAAGTTGATATCAAGTTCTGAAATAGCATCGACTATTACAAAATCACCCTAAAAAGAAAAGCCCAGGACCAGATGGCTTCACGTCAGAATTCTACCAAACCTTGAAAGAAGAACTAGTACCTAAATTACTCAACCTTTTCCAAAATATAGAAAAAGAAGGAATACTACCCAACATATTCTATGAAGCAAACAACACCTTGATCCCCAAACTACTAAAAGACCCAAGAAGAAAAGAAAATTATAGACCAATATGACTAATGAATATTGATGCAAAAATATTTAATAAGATCCTAGCAAACTGAATCCAGCAATACATCAAACAAATAATATATCATGACCAAATAGGCTTTATCCCAGGATCTCAGGGCTGGTTCAATATACGTAAATCTATAAATGTAATCCAGCACATAAACAACTTAAAAAACAAAAACCACATGATTCTCTCAATTGATGCAGAAAAATCCTTTGAAAATATCCAGCATCGCTTCATGATAAGAACACTAAAGAAAATGGGAATAGAGGGGACATTTCTGAAACTGATAGAGGGCATCTACAGCAAACCCACAACCAATATTGTATTGAATGGAGTTAAATTGAAATCATTCCCACTTAGATCAGGATCTAGGCAAGGTTGCCCATTGTCTCCATTGCTCTTTAACATTGTAATGGAAGTTTTAGCCATTGAAATTAGGGATGAAAAGGCAATCAAGGGTATCCACATAGGGTCAGAAGAGATTAAACTTTTACTCTTCGCAGATGACAAGATTTTATATCTGGAAAACATTAGGGTTTCTACTACAAAACTTTTAGAAGTGAACAAGGAATACAGCAACGTCTCAGGCTACAAAATCAACACTCATAAATCAGTAGCCTTTATATATACTAAGAACAACCCAGCTGAAAAAATAGTCAAAGATTCCATTTCTTTCACAGTAGTTCCAAAGAAGATGAAATATTTGGGAATTTACCTAAGAAAGGAAGGGAAAGATCTCTATAAAGAGAATTATGAAACTCTAAGAAAAGAAATCACTGAACACATCAACAAATGGAAAAACATACCATGCTCATGGTTGGGAAGAATCAACATTGTTAATATGTCCATACTCCCCAAAGCAATGTACAATTTTAATGCAATTCCTATTAAAGTTCCATTTTCATATTTTAAAGATCTTGAAAAAATAATACTTCATTTTATATGGAATCAGAAAAAACCTCAAATAGCCAAGACATTACTTAGAAATAAAAACAGAGCAGGAGGGATCACGCTACCAGACCTGAGACTGTACTATAAATCGATAGTGATCAAAACACCATGGTACTGGCACAAAAGCAGAGAGGTAGATGTTTGGAACAGAATAGAGAACCAAGAGAAGAACCCAGCTACTTAAGGCTATTTGATCTTTGACAAGTCAATTAAAAACATTCAGTGGGGAAAAGATTCCCTATTTAACAAATGGTGCTGGATGAACTGGCTGGTGACCTGTAGAAGACTAAAACTAAATCCACACCTCTCACCATTAACTAAGGTTGACTCTCACTGGATTAAAGATTTAAACTGAAGACATGAAACTATCAAAATATTAGAAGAAAGTGCAGGGAAAACTCTTGAAGGAATTGGCTTGGGTGAATATTTTATGAGGAGGACTCCCCAGACAATTGAAGCAGTATTAAAAATAAACCACTGGGACCTGATCAAACTAAAACGCTTCTGTACAGCTAAGAACATAGTCAGTATAGCAAGCAGACAGTCCTCAGAATGGGAGAAAATATTTTCAGGTTATGCCTTCGACAAAGGTTTAATAACCAGAATACACAGAGAACTCCAACATATTAGCAAGAAAAGAACAAGCAATCCTGTCTCAGGATGGGCAAAAGATCTGAAGAGAAACTTCTCTAAAGAAGACAGGCGCATGGCCTACAGACACATGAAAAAATGCTCAATATCCTTAATCATCACAGAAATGCAAATCAAAACTACCTTGAGATATTATCTAACTCCAGTAAGATTAGCCCACATGATGAAATCCCAAAACCAGAGATGTTGACGTGGATGTGGAGAAAAGGGAACACTTCTACATTGCTCATGGAAATGCAAACTAATAAATCCCTTTTGGAAAGACGTTTAGAGAACACTCAGACATCTAAAAATTGACTTGCCATTTGATCCTATAATTCCTTTACTTGGTATATACCCAGAAGACCAAAAATCACATTACAACAAAGATATCTGTACCAGATTGTTTATTGCAGCCCAATTCATAATTGCTAAGTCTTGGAAGAAGCCCAAGTGCCCATCGATACATGAATGGATTAATAAATTGTGGTACATGTATACCATGGCATATTATGCAGCCTCAAAGAAATATGGTGACTTTTCCTCCTTCATATTTGCATGGATGGAGCTGGAACACATTCTCCTTAGCAAAGTATCTCAAAAATGGAAGGAAAAGTATCCAATGTATACAATCCTAATATGAAGCAAATTTATATCTTTCATGTGAAGACTACAACCCAACTATTGCACAAGAAGACAGGGAAAGGGGAGAGGGAGGGAAAGGGAGAAAGAGGGTCGGGGGAGAGAAGATAAAGTGTGGGATCACATTTGAGGTGTATCTTTGAAGGTTCAGGAGAAACCTACTAAATGCAGAACACAAATGTTTTCACACAGTAAACGAGAAAATCTCATGAACGTTATGTCGAACAGGTGGATGAAAATATTTCAGATTGTATGTGAGGCCTGCACACTGTACGCCATGATTGAACTAATTTACACAGCTATGATTCATTAACATAAATAAATAAATAAATAACAGTTATTGTCAATTTTCTAATTTTCTATTTGGATGGCTTTATAAGATTTCATTGAGTTTTTAATTGATTTTTCTTTTATTTTTAATTTTTAATTATTAATGATATATATTAGTTATATGTATTTATAGGGTACACATGATATTTCAATACAGAAATACAAACCAAATTAATCAAATAAGAGTAAATGGGGTATCCATCACCTCGGGCATTTAATATTTATGTTATTCCAATTCAATTCATTTAGTTATTCTACTTCATATTGTTTTATTTTTATTTCATATTAACATGAGGGCACAAATGATTGATTACATTTTTACACTTGTTAGGTAAAGTTCACGTTGTAGTTGAGCCCTTCACCCGGGGTGTTGTGCTGCATACCTCTACTTTGTGTCCATTAGTTGAGAACTTATTATCTTCCTCTGCCTCTCCACCCTTGAATTTAATTGTGTTTTTCTCTCATGTGGATGTCTAGTTTTTTATCTATTGGTTTCATATTAGTGTTACATGCATTGGATACTTGCTTTTCTATTCTTGTGATACTTTACTCAGAGGAATGTTCTTTGATTCCATCCAGGTTAATATAAAAAATGTAAGGTCTCCATCACTTTTATGTCTGAATAGTATTCCAGAGAATACATATACCACAGTTTATTAATCTATTCATGAGTTGATGAGCAATTGGGTTGATTCCATGTCTTGGGGATTGAAAATTGAACTGTGATGAACATTCTGGTACATATATCCTCATGGTAAGATTATTTTATTCCTCCTGGATAATTTCAAAATATACCCTAACTTACTATTGATTATAGTCACTTTGCAGTCTTACTCACAATAGCTAAGGATTTAGGAATTAATCTAAATATCCATCAATGGATGAATAGATAAAGAAATTTTGATACATATAAACAGTAGAATATTCTATAGCCACACACACACACACACAATGAAATCCTGCCATTTGCAACTGCATTTATGGGACTGGAGAACATTGTGTTAAGTTAAATAAGCAAAGCACAGAAAGGAAAACTATGGATGTTCTCACCTACATATGGAAACAAGATATTAAAAACAATTGACCTCACGGAGATACAGAGTAGAATGATGATTAATAGAGGGTGAGAAGGTGTGATAAAGTGGTGATGGTTAAAGGGTGCACAAAAATATATTTGTATAGTTAGAAGGAACAATATTTGATGTCATAACATTCACAAAGACATATAAAACTCACTATAATCATTGAGTTTGAAATGAATGAATAAATGAAGAAGATCATGAATTAACAGTGACGATTATGTTTCCTGAAGTTTATTTTATTTTATTTTTTTGAGACAGAGTCTCACTATGTCACCCTCAGTAGAGTACCATGGCATCACAGTTCACAGCAACCTCAAACTCTTAGGCTTAAGTGATTCTTTTGCCTTAGCCTCCCAAGTAGCTGGGACTGCAGGCGCCTGTCATAATGCCTGGCTTTTTTTTTTCTTGTTGCAGTTATTTAGCTGGCCAGGGCCAGGTTTGAACCTGCCATCCTCAGTGTATGTTGGTGGCACCCTAACCACTGTGCTATGGATATCCAGCCATGAGGTTTATTTTTAAAACATGGTATGAGCATTGAAAATGTAGTATCACAAAAGGTTACATTTTCAAAGCGGATTTATATGAATCATAGATACTATTGAACACCAAACTTTACTGACTAGCAAAGAACAGTAACACAAAGCAAGTAAAAATCCAGCAATGTTCATCTCCAAAAAGGCCCTAAAATGTCAAAAATAATTTCCACAAGGCTTTCCTTTCCCAAATTAAGGTATTTTTTATCACAATGTAACTATATGTATTAACTATGTGTATAATGCAAATTTAAATTTTCAGTTTTTATACTCCAATTGCTACATAGAGATGGCGTTGATGTGACCATTTTCCATTCACCTATCACAAATCTATAAATTTTGTTTTTATTTACAATGAGCAATCTTAAAAGACTAGGTGTATCCTACTGAAAGAATAAGAATTTTCTTAGTATGTTCCTGCTAGTAAATTTCCATAAGCATGTATAGGTTTGGTGTAAGCCAATTTTACCTTCCTGATAAAATTGAGGTGGGAATAGGAATGGGGGACAGTGGGGAAAGGAATCATAAAGACTTTATAGAGAAGATGTGAAAATGGGACTAGTCATAAAGGTATTGAGGATTTGACATATTACAGAAATTATGAATTCTTCATGATGTCTTGAGACAGTAATAGGAAGTGAGAGTGAATTAACTTTTCCATGAGTATGAATGATCCCAAATTCTGTGTCTTTCATGGAAAAATTAAAAAAGAGAGAACTGGAGAATTCATGTAATAGATAAGATGCTCCTAACTACTATTTGAAAGTATTATGCCAGTTCTATTTATATCTTCCTGGCCAAGTGAATCACAAGGTCAACTTCACAATGGGGTATTATATTCTTTTCAGAAGGTGATATTACAGCACACAGAAATGGGCAGTGATGCATAATCATTTTACTGGGAATAGGAGTAAAAATTGTCAGAAACATAATATAATCTACTACTGGAGACACGTTACGAAGTAAAGTTAGATAGTAATGCAGTAGTAAAATCTTTAATGCTATGCTATAATATAATATATCAGTGCTTGAATAGTGAATATTTTGAACAGGAAAGTTAAGGTGACTTTGGATTTTAGAAATGTACCTGTTGCAACTGTTTTGAGGGTGAATTGGAGAGGAAGCATCCTAGAGTAAGTGATACTGGTTAAAAACTATTATATTAATCTAGGCATCGTAGTAGAGATTGATGGATGAGAACATATATGATAATAAGGGTGAATAACTATAATCTATAAGGCCTAAAAACCAAGACTAATATGAAGACAAAAACTCTAATATTTTTGAGGTATATTTTGTGTTGAATGGTAAAACCATCTCCTAAGATAGGAAATAGATTTAGGTGGGAAAAACAAAGAGTTCATCTTTTAATATGTCTATAGAATCTCTGGGGAAAATTGTCAACTAGACAGATATGATCTGCACCTTAAGACAAATATTTCAATTTATGTGACTGAAGGAGACTGGCCTCCAATTTTCTCCCTTTACCTATATCCCTTATGCAAAGGAAAGAACACAGGGAGAATTAAATTAAGAAAGCAAGAAAGATAAACTATATGCAGCTATATGATTTCTAGCTGTCCTCCAATAGGGCACAACTGACCAGTTTTCTCATTTTTTCACAATTGAGACAAGGTTCATTTGCACATTGCTTACTGACAGGACAGTCTTCAGCTCTGCTCATGGGAACTAGGGGCTTCTCAACAAAGACCTCTCAGCAACAAAACGATCACCTCTTTAAATCTATTATTAAAGTCAATAACTTATTTTGGACTTAGGCTAAAGGAAAAAACAAAGTTAGGTTATAAAGTATTCTCCAAAACATTAAATGACTCGAAAAGATTTTTACTTTCTAGCTCCGAAATCAACTTGTCAATGACTTCATTGTAACTGATTTGTATTAAGTGCTAAAAAACAAGTCCCTTCCCACTTACAGGAAATTTCTGACTTCCCCTGCTCTGCTGACTGAATTCCATGCTACTGTTTTACCCTGCATTTCTTTGTTAAGCCTAGATATACCCTTGGCCACATTACTATGCACTTTGAATTATATAGTCTCAGAGTTCTTTTCTATATCTGACATTGCAATATTATGATTATGTGACTCTATCTCAGTTTTCTACTGATAGAGAAAGTGATACTCAAAGACAGTCAAATAGGAGTTTAAATTTAGGAGTCCTTCCAACTTGGATTTATAAAGCAGAGTTCTGTGAGCTCATATATTCTTATTTCTGCCAGCACATTAGCTTACTGTACTTTCTTTGTACACCTAGCTAGTACAGTACTTTAGGCATAAAATACACTACTTATTATTAAAAAAATACATGACTTATAATACACTACTTATTATAAACATAAATACACTACTTATTATAAACAAAATCTTGCATAGACTGATTGTACATATTTCTCTCATCATCATAACAGCAATTTCCTGAATGAAAGGATATAAAATATCCTTTCTGAAGTAGGCCTTATAAATAAACTATAATTCAATTTCCTCATGTTACAGTTGAGGAAATTGAGTCCTAAGCAGGGGAAAAGACTTGTTGAAGGTCTTGAAGCTAAATAGTGTCAGATCCAGGACTGATATGATACTCCCAACCCAGGGCTCTTTTCACTTTACCATACTGCCTCTCATACATAGAGGAAACACAGGAAATACACTAGACTATCTTTCTTTGTTGTTGGATTTTAAATTATGTCAATATAGAGTTCAATTGTCTTCAGAGAGATTGAAATAAATTAATCTTTTAAGTAATAAAAGGAGCAAATGAGGAATACATACAAAAGAAAGAATTAAATTACTATTAGACTAGATCAATGCTTTTTATTTGCAGGTATAAATCCATTATTAGGCTTTGAAATCAGTTATACAGGTAATAAACATGTTTCCAATAGTATATGCTCAAATAGAAAATATCAGAAAGCCTCATATTAGTAAAGGCATTTCATGAAATTTGTGTTTCAGTTACATACACATTCTTATATGTGCGTGTATTATTGTAATCTAAACTGTGTTACTGTGTGTTATATTAAAACATATTTGAAAATCATTGTACTACATGCCCTTTTCTGGTTCTAAACAGAAAAAATAGATAAATAAATAAATGAATAAATAAATAAATGTTGTTATGCGAGCCAAGAAAGCAACTTTCGTGTTATAGTTGTCAATAGATTGATTTTTTTTTTAATCTAGTCTCTATTGAAGGAAGGTTCTGCCTGCTGTTCAACTGTACTTCTTTGGTACAGCTACAAATACCTAAATAATGTTCATCCTTCCCCCACTTTCCAAACTCAGACTACAGACCCTTGCAAAAATACATAATGACATCACCGCTACTCTAATAGACAGCTGAACTCCACTTGACAAGATTTAAGGAAAAAAGCTGACAAAAGCAAGATGCTTCCCCAGCTCCTAGGAATAAGCAGCATCCAAAAAAGAAAAACAGGAGGAAACACTGTGCCAAGCAATGGGGCATAGCTTTTTGCTGATGGAGAACATTAGAGGTGAGCCATTCAGTCAGAGAGGGGCTAACATTTCTTGAAGCAAAAGAAATCCCTGAAGGAAAAAGACAGAGATGAAATCTTTCTATTTTAACCCTCCTACAGGGACTTAGGGAAATATTTTCAATCTTTTCCCAGTGAGTATATGTGTGATTGCTACCCCTGTCCTCCCATCTTAACTGTAAAATTTGTGTATAGGACTAAAGATATAGAAAATAATAAAGTAAAATATAACAGAACTTGGAAGATACATAGAACTGACTCAGTTGCGGGAGTTCTGAACAGATGTAAAATTGATAGATGAATTTTGAGTAAATTTGCTGTGAATGCTAATAAATTCTACATCAATTATGTGGAGATCTCTTGTCTAAGAGACTTTCAGGAAATTACAGTTTACACAATACTTTATTGAACTCAGCTGATCTAAATACTAAATTTTCTTTTCTAGTTTATATCATACTCAATCTACTATGCTCTAGTGGGGCATGGGGTGGGTACTGTGTCTAACAAAAATCCTCTTGCAATCCCAGAATGCAGCAAATGGAAAGTGAATTCCTTCCATTAAAAAAAAAAAAAAAGAATAATGGTAGGTGTTAGGGTCAACTGCAAATTCACAGAAAAACAAATACAGAAATGAGAGGTCATAATAAGTCAGTATCTTGTAAAGTAAATAACTAGTATTTTACTGATTCCTCACTTAGAATGGTCAGGGAGGGAAAAGGGCAGAAGTTAACAGTGAGGAAAAGCCTTAATCGTGCAACCCAGGACAATCTGAGTTAGTCATTACATATGCTAAATGGTCCTCCCTACCCTTGTTTCCCATTGCTCTTTGTCAGACTCTCTCAATCTCTTTCTACTTCAGGAGACCTTATTCTTTCCTTTCCAGACTTCATTAATGAGTAACAGGAAACTGACTCTGTTTCAGAGTAATACGATATCTTCACCTAAAAATTTTAATCTAGGGAATATCTGTGCTTCAGATTAATATGTCTTCTTGCTCACTTTGGAAAATGTAAGTATTCAAGAGCTCCAAGAATACTCACCATTTTTCTGAATCTAAGCTTACCTATTCTCCTTCCTATTCCCTCTATGACTGAGAATATATATGTACATTTTATAAGCTAAGTAGCTAATGAGAAAAGATACACTCCAATATGTATTTCAAAGGTCTCATTTAAATGTTTTCTATCACGCCTCTTTGTTGCACCTCTTTATAGCTTTATTTTAACATTAATACTGAAAATATACTACTATACCAAAGTAAAAATTATAAAATGCTTCTTTCTCATCAAAAATCATAAAATTCATAATATACGTTCCTTAGATCCAGTATTCGCCTACTATGTTTTCCTCACCATCCCTGGCAGAGATCCTTTTCTTTCTTTATGTCCCACTCCTTCCAAAGTGCCTTGTATTCTTGGCTTATTGGAGCACAATCTGATATACTTAAGTTGCATAAATAGTCCTGTTTTAGAAATTCATCTCCTTTAATAAAAGATTTTTATTATCTCTAAAAAGCGGGCTAACTGTACATTTTATATCAATTAAACTTGCAATGCTTTTGGAATAGTAGTAGAACTAAGGACTGATGAGGGGATGAGTGTTTAAAGCACACCAAGAGCTTCAAAAGTGCTTCCTCAAGCTACCTCAGATAAATAGACAAAGTAAAAAAGTCAGTATGAATGTGATCATAACACAAGTTCTTTAGTCTAACTTCCAAGCAGATGTCTGCCTTGTAAGCCTCTTTTTTTTTTTTTACTGCCTTGTAAGCCTCTTTTTTCTTTTTTAAAGAGACAGTGTGTCACTTTGTCCCCCTCAGTAGAGTGCTATGGCATCACAGCTCACAGCAACCTCCAACTCTTGAGCTTAGGCTATTCTCCTGCCTCAGCCTCCTGAGTAGCTGGGACCACAGGCACCCGCCACAATGCCTGGCTATTTTTTGTTGCAGTTTGGCTGGGGTTGGGTTTCAACCCACCACCCTCTGTATTTGGGGCCAGTGCCCTATTCACTGAGCCACAGGCACCACCCCATTGTAAGCCTCTTATACACACGTCACTATGAAAGTTCCGACACAGACTATGTTATGGTCCAAGAAACACAGTCAACAGCGTGCTTTCTGATTCACCCATGCAAGTTTCACTTGCTTGGCTTATCAGTGTTGCTAAGAGAACTTCATGTCTTTATCCACACAGATTTTACATTACTTGATTTTTGTGTATGTCAAAATTTTCATAATGATCCACATATATAGTAAATCTGAAACAATTGTGTGTTGTGGTGGAAACTTCCTAGATTCTCAGTAGCATGATATTTCTGGAGTAGAGAAGGAAACCAGAATAGATGGAATGAAGTCTGGGAATCTTCCTTAAGAGAGCAGCTCAGACACCTTTATTCAGTCTGTGATCTAGTACTATAAGGCTTACCAAGAGTGTAAATAATGAAAGAAATGTTGCAAATATGATCTAGTTTTGTGGATAGGAAGATTTTATTATTTCCCACAAAAATTTGTGCACATTTTTGTAAGATGTCTACAGGGAAGAGTCTTCTAGGGTAGGTAACAATGGACACTTATATGTACTATGCATATATATTCTACTTGGTAAAGGAGTTATCTTTTTTCTGTATGCTACAAACCACATTTTTATAAGAAACCTATTTCAGAAATAGAAACTTGTTAATTCGCACATGGAATTGGTGACTGGTGAATTAAATCAAAAGGTTTCTGTGCCTGAAAATAGAACTAGGGAATAATTTCTGAATTTTATAGTCTGAAAGCTGAAGTACAGATAGGACTGGAAAGAAGTTATTTTGCTTCCCATTTAACCAATGAATATTTGCAAAGGACATTTTATAAGAGGCACCATGCTAACCATCATGGAAGATTCTTTCACCAATTAAAATTTGGCATCAGTTGCAAAGTTAACTTCAGATGGGGACAAAGTTAGGATATGATGTTAAAAGAAATATGACCACAAGCACATGATGCATTTTTATCCACATCAATCTAAAGAAGTGACATTCACTTCAAATTATTCATTATCATATATAATGTAATTATTATAATATCCCAGCTGCTTCTCAAAAATATATTTGTAAAATTTTTGTTTATACTTCTAGACATTCAGACTTTTTCTTCTTTGAGACAGAGTATCTCTTTGTCACCCTCAGTAGAATGCTATAACATCATAGTTCACAGCAACCTCAAACTCTTGGGCTCAAGTGATCCTCTTGTCTCAGCCTCTTGAGTAGCTGGGACTACAGACACATGGCACAACACCTGGTTATTTTTAGAGACAGGGTCTCACTCTTGCTCAGGCTGGTCTCAAACTCTTGAGCTGGAGCAATGCACCCGCCTTGGCCTCCCAGATAGGATTGCAGGCTTGAGCTACCATGCCTGGCCTTAGCCTTTCTTTATATGTTCTTCATTTAAAAAAAATCTTCATACTTTGGAGATGGATTTTATTGTTGGAAAAAAATATAAAGTCATACAAAGCAATAATATATTACAGTAAAGAAAATGAGTGCTCAATCTGAATAAAATCAGTTAGGACCAAAATATATCAAAGGAGACATTCTCTGAGTCAGAATACATCATTATAACATGATGAGAAAAACAATTACAAGACTAAATGTCCTTCTAAAATTTTTTTTAAACAAGAATACTGATGGTGCACAATCTCATTAAACAAATTGTGATGCAAAATTATCATTGATGTTATGCTAAACAAGTTTCTTAAATGTTCACATATTCTTGATGTTCACATATGGTTTAGCCATGAAAAGGTTCTTAAGTAATGCAGATTTGAACATTCTAGACACTGTTGCATTATTTTCATATTATTGTGAAAAGATGATGTTATGTAAATGTAGTTCTCCCAAATTCATTAATGTCATTTACCATCACTTGAAGTTAGTAGAACCAATATCAAATGTTAAATATCTGTTGTTTCTATTATTTTTATTTATTTATTTATTTAATTTATTACTTTTTTTTTTTTTTTTTTTTTGCAGTTTTTGGCCTGGGCTGGGTTTGAACTGGAGCCCTACTCCTTTGAGCCACAGGTGCCACTCTGTTTCTGTCATTTCTTTCAATATCTTTCCTTTTCCCCATAGAAATTTTCATAATGTTCTAGGCTTCTTTAATGATGAGATTCAACTGCTTCAGTACCTGACTCTAACTACTTACCTATCTTTCTCACAATTATCTTTGGGAATAAGCTAAAACTTGATGTCTCATCAAGAATGTCTCCTCTAGTTTCTTTAAACCTTGTGATATTTAAATCTTCTTATTCAGAGACTTCAAAATATATAAAAAATACAGAAATTATTTTTTCTTCCTCCATTCTAAGGAAGTACTTTCTAATTTGGATTATGTTGTATGCTCAAAGATGTTTAGTACATTTTTTAAAATAAGGCTCATTTGTTGTAATTTTAAGAAACTCAATTAAAACTAGCTTTAAACTTGAGGGGATCATTAGCTCATCCATCTAAAGAAGGATTGAAAAATCAAGCAATGGAAAATAAGGGGGTTAAATTTGCCTCAAGAGCAACTGGACTATGAAATCAAATGCTGTCTCTCAGGTTTATATTTCTCTGCACAGATGTTCACTGGCTTTCACCAAAAATCTGCTCTTGCAATGACACTATTTGCAGCTGCTAATACCTTTCAAGTTTTTAAACTTATACTTTTAGCCATAGAGCAGAATGCTCTCTTAGAATACAATTCCAAAAACTTTCAAGAGGGGGAAATGATTAGCCAAAATTTAGGTCAAATGTTAACTCACTGAACTTTCAACTATGGCCTAAGGGCAAGACCATGCCAGAATATAACAGAGCCATTGGCAATGATATGGCTGGAGTTATCAGAAAAAGTGATGAGATATAGTGGATGGAACAATAACAACTCATTTGTAAAAGTGTAAACATTGTAACCAATTCTGATGCCCACAAATTCCTGCTTTGTTAAGTAAATTAGGATATATTTACACACATATACAAACATGTATAATTTGATGGAATTGCTAATACTATTAAAAGTAGTGTTTAAAAAGAATTTTTAGCTGGGCATGGTAGCTCACGCTTGTACTCCTATCATGGGAGGCCAAGACTGGTGGATTGCTTTAGCTCAGGATATCAAGACCAACCTGGGTAAGAGTGAGACTGTCTCTTTAAAAAATAAGAAATCTAGCTGAGCATCGTGGTAGGTGCCTGTAGTCCCAACTAGCTACACGGGAGGCTAAGGCAGGAGGATTGCTTGAGCCCAGGACTTTGAGGTTGCTGTGAGTTATGAAGCCACAACACTCTCTCTACCCAGAGTGACAAGAGTGAGAATTTGTCTCAAGGAAAATAATAATGCATATATATTACATTTATATAACTTCAAAAACATAAATAATGCATATATATTCCATTTATATAACTTCAATTAATAGAATGCAACAATGTTTATATAGTATTATAACAATTCATAAGAAAAACTGCAAGAACATGTGAAATATTAATAGATAATTGACTACTGGTGTTCTTTCTTGTTTCTTTATGCATATGTCTGTGTTCCAATTTTCTAAAACTTCCTAAAATTTATTACTTTTAAAACAGAAAGCAAGAAATGCTATTAAATAAGCTTTCTTACATGTGACATTTTCCTTCCACATAAGGTTCTTTTACTACTGCAAGTTCTCAGAGATTTAACTTCACACACAATTTGGTAACAATTGTTACTTGAAATAATGGTCATTCATTTTTAAAACTTGTCATGGAGCAATATGCATTTCTAGTTATCACCGCTGACAGCACAGTATGGAATGAACATCTTAAAATATTACTGTTGCATAATGGAATCTTTCACAATAAGTACTGGTAATAAGTAAACACAGTCTTCCTTTCTCCACAAATTCCAGATTAAATCCCAGAACAGAGTTCACCCTTTGTCACTTTGCATTTACTTTTAGATTTTCTTGTGTGTTTTGGATATACAATGGCTATCCAGAAAGCATCCAACCATGTAATATGAAAAATAAAGGCATGAAAGGCTGGATATTTTCTGGACAGCCCTCATATTTCTAGGTTGCTAACCTATACCTTTTTTACAATGAAATTATTTCCAATAAAAACAATATTCATGAAGTGACAGCTAAACATCAATAAGAGAAAAGGGATAAATAAGAGAGTGGCTTTTTATTCTACAAAATTTTTCATAGTAGGATTCCTTTCAATTACCATACTTTCCAATATGCTTGAAAAAGGATGAAGGAGGGAAGGAGAGGGGGAGGGAAGGGGGTGGGTCGATAGAGGGAGGGTCAATGGTGGGGCCACACCTATGGAGCATATTGCAAGTACAAGTTGGATTTACCAGGTGTTGAACACAAATGTCTTAACACTGTAATTGGCTAAATGAGGTGAAGGCTATGTTAATTAGTAGGATGTAAGCACTCTAATTTGTACAAATCGACACATTGAATCCCGCAATGACATAAATGTATTCATGATCTATGTACAAATGATTTAATAAAAAAAAAATAAAAGTCAAAAAAAAAGAAAATGCCTCTTGGAAAAATGCACAATATATAGGTGTAGAAAATTTTCCAAAATGAAGTCTATCAGGGTACATGAAGTAAGACATCAGGAATTATGGCATTATTACCATGTGAATTACAACAGTACTAGTATAATATTAATTGGATCTCATTTATGGAAACAAAAGTTTAGAAAATAAATAGATTGGTGAGTGCCTACCTAATGAGCAGAATGTAAGGTATAAGAAATATCTCCTGAGTGAAGGGCTCAACTACATCTTAGAATATTTACATAACAAACTCAAACAGTGTGTCCTCATATTAATTTGTAATTTAAAAAAGAAATAGATTGGAAATGTATGCTTAGTGACAAACACTATGCTACAAATGACTTTTAATTTAATCTCCACAAGAATCATTTGAAATGCATACTACTGTACTGATTTTATATATGAGGAAAGATATCAGAATGTTTGGGTAATTTTTTCCAAGATTGAGAGTTATCAAATGGCACATCTGAAATTCAAACTTACACATTTCTAATTTATATATATATATATATATATATCTCCAAATGAGATTGCTTATTTGCTTCCCATAATCTCTGGCATCTAGAAAGCTGCCTCCATTCAGTAATGGCAGCACCATTTACTAAATTTCCTAAGCCAGGAGTGTATGTAATCCTTGATAATTATAATGTGTTTACCCATATAAATTTCTGCAAAGTTGTACTACTTTGACTACCAAATATCTCTTGAATCTGTTTTTTCTTTAACTCTATTCTCAGTGCCACAACAGCAAATAAAGTCCCTAGTCATCATCAGTTTAAATACCACTGCAATAAGCTCCTTAGAGATCTCCTAATTCCACTATTATCCCTGTAGTCTATTCCTGCCACAAAATACAGTAATAATCCTTTAAAAATATTAATAATTTTGTGGGAATCTGAGGCAAGAGAGTCACTTAAGCCCAAGAGTTTGAGGTTGCTGTGAGCTGTGGTGCCAGAGTACCCTACTGAGGATGACAGTGAGACTGTCTCCACAACAACAACCACAACAAAAATTAATAATTTGGGCATATTTCCATTGAAAAACCTCTTAGAAAAAAAATTTGCCATGCTCTTAACTGTGATAATATGGCTATATAACAATATTGTGGCTCTCCATGTTAATATATAAAATTAGTTTAATCTCAATAAAATACCAGCAATATTTCCTTAACAATTTTATCATTTGATCTAAAACTTATATCAAATGAGACATTTGACGTGGTACCCCACTAAGGGCTAACATATTCTCTCATCAAGAGAACTTTCATTAATTGGGACCACTTTGGGTCTTGGATATCTGATTTTCAGTCTGTGCTGTTGGAATACCCTGGTGGGCTATGTTGGGACTTGTTTATCCCCAGACGTTAGGGAAGGAATGTACCAAGCCTGGCCTTGGTATCGACTTTCCAATAGTGAACAATAATCACCAGAGGGAACTCTAAATTATGGTAAACAAGAGGAGAAATGGTCTAAAGTATCTATGTGCAAGCTTTCTTTTCTTTCTTTCTTTCTTTTTTTTTTTTTTCAGAGACATACCCCCAAATGTGTAAAATCTGTCAGGTAGATTCAATTCTCCTGGCTGTAGTAACATCCTCAAATGACCAGGGATCCCTAAGAAAGATGCTATCACCACCTAGTTCAAACCTGCCAACTACTTCCCCCATACCTTCCTCTAGGCCTTTAGAAAACCCCAAGAAGGAGTTTATCCCAAGTTTCTTCTGTTACTGTGGGGGTCTCCCTAAAGAAACTGTAGCCTTGGTGTCCCTTGGTTGAGACTATGAGTGGTGAAAGGGGAAATGCATGAGCATTCACTCCATTTTCTCTGGCAGATTTAAAACAACTTAAGGTTGATTTAGGACAATTTTCTGATGACCCAGATAAATACACAAATGTTTTCCAAATGTTAGAACAAAGCTTTTACCTCTCTTGGAGAGATGTAATGCTACTATCAGATCAAACTTTAACTTTTAATGAAAAAAATGAAGTCTTGGCTGAGGCTAGAAATTGGGGTGATTTGTGGCTCATGTCTAATACTGATAGAGCAGTATGTCCTCTGAGGAAAGGGATAGATACCTCACAGGAAGGCAGGCAGTTCCCCTTGAGGATCCCAGATAGGACCCTGAGAAATAAGGTGATTAGTAGTGTAAACATTTTCTAACATGTATCCTGGAAGGTTTATGTTGATCCAAGAAAAAGCCTGTGAATTATTCCAAGTTCTCTACTATTTACCAGGAGCAAAATGAGAGCCCCTCAGCCTTTCTTGAGCAGCTTAGGGAGGCGATGAGAAAACACACTCAGTTGACCCCTGACTCCTTAGAGAGCCAGAAATTGACTCTAGGTCCAGATCATAACCTGAAGAATCTTCTTAAAATAGCCACAGTGGTTTTTTATAATTGCAATCAGGAGGAAGAGGAGAAAGAAGAAAGAAGAGATAAAAAAAGAATGGCAGCTCTAGTAATGGCACTCTGACAAACAGTCACCATTCAGGGACAGAGGGAAGCTAAAGGAGTCAAGAATAAATGCTTCCAATGTGGTCAGATTAGCCACTTCGAGGAAGATTGCCCCTGGCAGCACCACCTCCTAGGCAAGCCACCTGGCTCCAGTCCAGAATGCAAGGGTGACCACTGGAAGCAGCCTGCTCCCAGTGGTGAAGGCCTCCTAGGACAGTGATCCAATCAGCCCCAAAACTGGACTGAGGGTGCCTAGGGCAGATTTTCATGGCTTTAACCCATGCTTTAGAAATTGGAAGAGACAAATGAGTCAATATCTACACTGACTCAAAATATGCTTTCTTCATTTTCCGTGCCCATGCTGCCGTTTGGAAGGAAAGACGATATCTAAATTCCAATGGCTCTCCCATAAAATATCATCATGAAATAGACAGGTTATTAAAAGCTTTTCATGCCCCATAAGAAGTAGCTATTATTCATTGTAAGGGACACCAAAAACCTCAGATGATATTTCTGAAGGTAACTGACTTGCCAATAAAGAGGCTAAAATGGCAGCACAGAAGGGAAAAATTCCCCTTGTGGTACCCCTCATTTGAGAGGGATCACTTGAGAATCATGCACCTCAAAATACCCAAACACAAAAGGAATGGGTTTTATCCAGAGACTATTCATTTCTTCCATCATTCTGGCTACAAAATAAAAGTGGATTTTGGCTATTATCTGCTGCAAGTCAATGGAAAATACTTAAAACTTTACATCAGTCTTTTCATTTTGGCACTGAAAGGATCTATCAAATAGCTTCAACTCTCTGTCATGGGAAAAATTATTTAAAACTATAAAACAAATAACAAGTAATTGTGAGGTACATCAGAGAAACAATCCTTCAAATCACTAGCTCCCCCAGGTATACAAAAAATATACATATCCAGGAAAAAATAAAAGATAAATATCCAAATATCCAGGTGAAGATTGGCAAATATATTTTACTCTCCTCCCTAAATTACATGGCATACAATATTTGCTGATATTTGTGGATACTTTTATTAATTGGGTTAAAGCATTCCCTTGCAGGACAGAAAAGGCCCAGGAAGTTGTAAAGGTTTTTGTACATGAGATTATTCCCAAGTTTTGACTCTCAGAGTTTGCAAAACAATAATGGGCCTGCCTTCAAACCGGCTGCTACACAGGGAGTATCTAAAGCTCTGGGCATAAAATATTATCTACACTGCTCTTGGAGGCTCCAATCCTCTGGGAAGGTAGAAAAAAAAAATGAATGATAAAATCAAAGGAAAGTTAAAAAAGCTAACTCTAGAAAATTAGCTCCCTTAGACTCAATTAGACTCAATTACTTCATTGTTGTCCTTAGAATAAGAAATTTGCCTCAGAACCTTGGTTGTAGCCCATTTAAACTACTGTATCAAAGGCCTTTTTAAACTAATGATTTATTATTAGATTAAGAAACTACAGAATTTGTAAAACATACTGCTTCTTTAGCTAAATTTTAACAAATCCTTAAAATTGTCCCAATTACATTTTCACATTGAAAACCAAAAGAGTTTTTCTCTCCTGGAGATCTAGCTATGATCAGAACTCTTCCTTCCAATTCACCTTCCCTGACCCCAAGTTGGGTCCTTTTCTGTTATCTTGTGTTCTTCCATAGCTGTTAAGGTTATGGGAATAAATTTCTGACTACATCATTCACGAGTAAAATCCTGGAACCCACCATATCCTACAGAAATAGATCATGAAGGGAATCAACCACAGTCCACCTACGCTTGTGAGCCTAAAGAAAATTTGAAGTTATAATTTAGAAGATAAAGAAAGTGTTAATGTAACTTTCTTTTAATATCACTTACTTTGTTATTTACAACCTGACACCACTGATACTGTAATTAACCCCCTCATCTCACTGTTCCACCCTTGCCTTTTAATGTGCTAATCAGATTTTTATCTCCCAGAAATAATGTCATCAAGCCACAGACTGTCAAGATGGTTCCAGTCCTAGGCCTAATTCTATTGTGGACTCCTGGATTGCCCTCCCTCTGGAGAAGCCCTAATTGCTCCCTTCTATCATCGTCCCACTCAGCAGGATGCAATTAGATCCAGTTTTCATCCTTTGCCCCTAACATCAGTTAGAGTTTCTGCTCGGAGAGGGAGAATTGATATAGGGTGTGTACTCCCTGCCTTGGTCAGTGCCGGCCACCCAGGAGGATCTGCCATGCCTTCTGCATCTCCACCCCAGCAGTTGGTGCAGCTAATGAGGGGGGGCAGAGCTGGAGAACCAAATGTGACAGAGAGGCCAAGTGCTGCAGAAACCCGTGAGTCCTTGGTTAGTTAAAGGAGACCGTGCACAGCCCACGCTGCTGTCCCTGCCAACACCCAAATCACCCTTGGACTTAGAGAGCCCTCCTCTAGCTGCACTAGTCCCCTGTGTGCATTTCAAAGTCCCAAGAATGATACAGAGTTCCCCCATTCAGGGGAACCCCTCATCTCCTTGGCCTGGTAAATTTCATGTAAGGTTCCTAGGCCAGGCCAATATCATGAATGGACTGTATCTATTCATTAATGCGTTCATTCACCTTGCCCCTAGAAGAAGGGACTGTATTCATTTGTTAATGCTCTCATTCATCTTGCCCCAGTGGAAGGAAGTGCATCCATTCATTTGTTACCCTGTCCTGGCCAAATGTAACTACAAAGGACCCACATAACTATATATACCCCCTAGACAAAGAACCCAGGCAGATAGAGACATTTTTTGACTTAAGTCTTTCCCTCTGTCAGGAGTTTTCGTACTTTTTTGTTTGTTTTGTTTTGTTTTGTTTTGAGACAGAGTCTCAAGCTTTCACCCTGGATAGAGTACTGTGACATCACAGCTCACAACAACTTCAAACTCTTGGGCTTACGCGATTCTCTTGCCTCAGCCTCCCAAGTACCTGGTACTACAGGCACCCGCCACAACGCCCAGCTATTTTTTGGTTGCAGTTGTCATTGTTGTTTGGCAGGCCTGGGCTGAATTCAAACTGCCAGCTCTGGTGTATGTGGCTGGCACCCAAGCTGCTGAGCTACAGGAGCCAATTCACTTTAGTAATTTTTTTTCGTATTTTTTTCTGTAAAATAAATCCTATCTTACTACTCATCTGTGATCTATGGATTCATTCTTCAAATCCCCAAGACCAAGGACCTACTGACAAAGAAATTCTGGTATCAATACCATATAAAATTTAACAGGTAGGTGACAAACTAGAATAAGACGTATGCAACATCTTAAACCAAAAAAGGGATTTATATCTAGAATTTGCAAGGAATTCCCACAAAGTAACAATACAAAGACACAAAACCCAGTAGAAAAAAAGAGACAAGGAATATAAATAACCAATTTTCAGAATGAGAAAACAGGATGTGAAATGCATTAAGCACATTAAAAGTGTTTTTTTTTCCATTAAGTCATAACTGTGTACATTAATGCATTTATGGGGTACAATGTGTTGATTTGATATGCAATATAGATTGCTTACATCAAACTGGTTAACATAACCATCACCTTGCTTACTTATTTGTTGTGGTAAGACATTTATACTCTATACTTAATAGTTTTAAAACATACCATTGCATTATGAACATTAGATGAGGTCAAACCAAATACTCTCCCTCCTGTCCTCTCCCTTCCCTCTCTTTCCTCTTCCCTCCTTCTTTCTGGACTATAATTTTCTTTTATCATTTGTATGAATGTGTAGGTGATTATATATTCATTTAATAATAGTATTGAATACATAGGATACTTTTTCTTCCATTCTTGAGATACTTTACTGAGAAGAATATGTTTCAGCTCCATCCAGGAAAACATAAAATATGTAAAGTCTCCTTTTTATGGTTGCATAGTATTCCATAGTATACATATACTACAATTCGTTAATCCATTCATGGGTTGATGGGCACTTGGGCTGCTTCCATGACTTGGCAATTATGAATTGGGCTGCAATAAACCTCCTGGTGCATATGTCTTTGTTGTAAAATTATTTTAGCTCATCTGGATAGTAGAGGAACTGCAGAATCAAATGGCAGGTCTTACTTTTAGTTCCTTAAGTATTCTCTAAACATCTTTCCAAAAAGGACATATTAGCTTTCATTCCCACTAGCATTGTAGAAGTGTTCCCGTCTCTCCACATCCATGCCAGCATCTGTAGTTTTGGGATTTTGTGATGTGGGCTAATCTTACTGGAATTAGATAATATCTAAAAGTAGTTTTGATTTGTATTTCTCTGATGAGTAAAGATGATGATCATTTTTTCATGTGTTTGTAGGCCATGCACCTGTCTTCTTCAGAGAAGCTTCTATTCAAGTGTTTTGCCCACAAAGAAATTGGGTTATTTGCTCTTTTCTTATTAATCAGTTTGAGATCTCTATAGATTCTAGTTATCAGACCTTTGTCATAAACATATCCTGCAAATATCTCCCCCCATTTGAAGGCCGGATGCTTGCTTTACTTACTGTGATCTTGGCTGTGCAGAAGCTTTTTAGTTTGATCAGATCTCAGTAATATATTTTTGGTTTTGCTGCAATTGGGGGCAGTTCTCCTCATAAAGCATTCTCCCACGCCAATTTCTTCGAGAGTTTTCCCTGCATACTCTTCTAGTATTTTTATATTTTCATGTCTTAAGTTTAAATCTTTCATCCAGTAAAAGTCAATTTTTGATAATTGTGAAAGGTGAGGGTCCAGTTTCAGTCTTCTACAGGTCACCAGCCAGTTCTCCCAGCACCATTTGTAAAATAGGGAATCTTTCTCCCAATGAATGTGCTTGATAGGCTTATCAAAGAACAAATGATGAGAAGTGGTTGGGGTAAACTTTTTTTGATAAAAGAAACAAATTAAATTAACTATATGATAACACTTTACACCCATCAGATTGGCAAATTTAGAAAATCAGATAATATTCAGAGCTGGCGGGAGTATAGGAGCTCCCTTGTGTTGTCATGCTCACCTATACTACTATTAAAAGCATTCTGGAGAGCATTTTGGAATTATTTAATGATAATAACTGTGTATGACCTATGAGCCAGAAATCCCAAAGAAACTCAAATACAGGATTATAAGATAATTTTTTATAACTTTTTAGCACAGTATTGTTTAGAAGCAATATATTGGAGGGAACTTTAATTGTCCATTAGTAAGGAAAGGACTATGCAAAATGTAACAGGATTGCAATGAAATGTTAGGCAGTGGTAAACATTGAAAATAAAAGATGGATATATTCAAAATGTAATACTCTTCATAAATAAAAGCACACACATAAAGGAATGTTATATAATTTTAAAGATACCCATATACCCCCCCAAATTATGTGGAAGGTAGAATAGTAACAGTTAATTTAAATATATTTAAGTAAGTATCAGTTATGGAGGGAGGAGAAGAAGCATACTTTAGGAGAATAAAGAAGAAACTAAATATAAAAGAAAATAGTAGTGAAGTACAGACTCATGCTGACAATGTGATAGGAATTAAGGAGCATGATAGACTATAGTCTATGTACATTGAATCTGAACAATAACTAAAACTCAGACTATGTTATTTCCTTGCATTATATTAGAACTTCAGTAAATATTTATTGAATGAATGAAAATTGCTTAAGCAAAAATTAAAATTTCCTGGAAGGATATAGTTCAAAATCTGTTTCTAATTATATTTGGATGGTAGAAATATAGGTAACATTCATATGTTGTGTTAATTAATTTATTGCAGATATTCATGTTGATGTATTTATGTGATTTGTTTTAAATTGAAAATTTATTACATTTACAAGCAAAAATAAAGCTATTTTAATTTTTTAGAAACATATAAATGCCATCCACAAGGGAACATTAATATTGATATAATTAAAAGCTAACCATTAAGTTATAGGAGAACTAAGAAAAATGACAAATAAGAACATTAAGTTATATTGAACCCTGGCACTCTTCCTTTAAAGTGTTATATTAATAACATAATTAGATCTAAACTCAATTAGTGAATGTTTCAGTTACCTAGATGGGGATGATGCTTTTGAAGCTGGACTATGCATGTATTTAAGTTGAATTCTGTTTTTGTTCTCTTTGCATTTAAAAAATATCTATTATAACAGAATAATGGATCACAAATACATTGAACCAATATGTATTTTTATCTTGTGACAGTTACATTTATCCATAAAATAAACAAGTAGCATAGTTTAAATATAAACCAGAAAACAATAGAACAAAGACCTGAGAAATTTAAGTCACTTTGTGCAACTATTTTCAAGTAATGAAACAAAATAGCATATAAGATAGCAAAATCTATGGAAAGATCAA
The DNA here is from genome assembly GCA_963573935.1 of Arctocebus calabarensis. Classification (NCBI taxonomy): domain Eukaryota; kingdom Metazoa; phylum Chordata; class Mammalia; order Primates; family Lorisidae; genus Arctocebus; species Arctocebus calabarensis. The sequence goes on along the minus strand of CAUYON010083962.1, from coordinate 5,943 downwards.
TTAACTTACAAATATTCAAGTTCTAGCTTTCTACCTTGACTTTTGCAATGTCAAAGGCTATAGTCAATTCTTAAGTAGAAAAATAAGCTTCATAAAAGGTCGTCATCATTCTTTTCATGCACATGAAATTCCAATTGAAATAATTTTACTATATAGAACATGCAAAACAAGTAAGAAATAGAGTTTCTCATCAATTCAGAGGCATTATTAAGGAATTTATAAATAGGTGGGTATGGACTGGTGTGTTACTTGTATCTATGTAAAAGAAAGGAATTTGTAGATAAGTTGTATACCCCAAATTATTGGAAGATGAGGAAATATATCCCTTTAAAAACCACCTTATGCACATTTTACTACATCAAAAAGAACACAAAGATAAGTTGGTGAAATGATAGATATGTTAATTAGTCTAAATCTTTCTACTGTGTGTGTGTGTGTGTATATATATATATATCACAACTCACATTGTACCTCCCAAATAAACATTTATTTATTTATTTATTTAAACTCTATTTAATAAATAAATGTGAGCTATTTCCAAAAATACACATACACAAGAAAAAATTTTTCTATAATTTATTTTAGTAATTCTGGCTGTGATTTTCCTCCACCAAACCACTTGATTGTTCATGAAAAACAAAGTTGCACAGGCTTTTCTATAAACTCATTAGGGGAAACAAGGAAAACACAAGGGGCAGAATCTTATCATGTTTCATGACAGGATTTATTGAAAGGCTAAATCAATGAGGACACTACTGAATAACTTAAACTCCAAACTTCCATCATGATCAAAGTCATGAGAAAATTCAAGTAGATAGCACTTTGTTGATTTCCATAAGTAAATATAAATGCTCAAGTAGCTCCACATCCTGAAGAAAAAAATGACATTTAGAATGTAGCATTTTTCAATGAGCATCTGAAATAAATTCAAATGTTTTCCAAGATATTCAGTATATATAATTTGACTCTTCTCCACAAGTCATTATTCTATGCTTGCATGCTTTAAGATTATCGAAAAGTGGTTTAGTCAGTTCAGAATGTAAGAAATTGAGAAAGTGTTATGGGATAAAATAAAGATGGTAAATATCTTACGTATATAGCCAAATAAAAGTAATCAACACACATATTTAGATTTTTTATCCTAAAGAGTTAAACCATATCTACCCCAAAATGAATGGATGATTAAACAATTATCCATCAATACTTCACCAAATATAGTTCTTAAAAATCTTAACATTTTTATTACTAGAAAATGAGTAGATAAATAAAATCATTGAAATATCGGGTCAGTTTATCCACTAGTAGAAAATTCAGTTTTGCTGTTTCTAGTCCAGCATGTAAGAAACACAAAAGTTGTCATTATACCCTAACAACAAATAAAAAGCTGGAAAAAAATAGTTTTTCTTGAACCCATAAGAGAAGTGAAGTCTCAGTGCAAACCACTGCCTCCAAAATTGAGAGACAGAAAACACAGATAGTTATAATTTGCCAGAGCAGAAACCTCCATGGGAATGAGTGCTAGAATAAGAAAACTTGCCCTGTAATTGGTGAATTGCTGGAAGCTCAGGGTGGGCAATTCTGAGACTTAAAACTCCAGGGGAATCTAGACATGGGGAGTAGGGCACACTTTTATGAATTTCATCTCTAAGAGCTCTTTCAGGTTCTTGCAGTGAATATCAAAGTAGGGGAAGGAAAAAAGTGAAAATTTTAAAACACATAGAGAGTTTTGATCTTAATGAGGTCTGACCTCAGTCTCATAGTTCTTTTAGAAATAAAACATATTCTCAATGTCTCATAGTTTTCTCTACAGAGATCCATCATTTCCTTTGTTAAATGTATTCCCAGGCATGTCAGAGGATTTTAACAGAGAAAATCATATCATGATCATTGATTGGCAGAATCAACATTGTTAAAATGGATATACTACCCAAAGACATTTACAAATTCAATTCAATGCAATTCCCATTGGAATACCAATGCCATACTTTGCAGATCTTGAAAAAACATAGTTCTATGCTTTGTATGGAACCCGAAAAGACCCCTAATAGCCAATGCAATTCTATGAAGTAAGAACAACTTTGGAGGCATCACTTTATCAAACTTCAGGCTATACTATAAGGCTATAGTAATCAAAGTAACTTGGTATTGGCATAAAAATAGAGACATAGACCTTTGAAAAAGAACAGAGAATCTAGACATGGAACCATCCTCATATGGCCATATGATCTTTGACAAACTAAACAAAAACATACACTAGGGGAAAAAATCTCTATTTAATAAATGGTGCTGGGAAAACAGGACAACCACATATAAAAGACTGAAATGGGTCCTGCACTTCTCTCCCTATCAAAAAATTAACTCACAATGGGTAAAATATTTAAACTTCAAACATGAAACTATAAAAATTCTAGAAGGAAGTATGGGTAAATCCCTTAAAGGTATCAGCCCAGGGAAGGAATTTAGAAAGAACAATCAGTTACAACCACTGGAGAATGAGGAGACAGAATAGAGAAGCTGTGTTAAAGGCTCACAGTGCATCCACCCTCTCCACCCTGTGATGTACCACATTATATTTATCTATTTATCTACAGATAAATATAATGTGGTACATCCAAATAATGTGATATAATTTGGTACTAAAAATAAGGAAGTATGGGCAAATCCCTTAAACATATCAGCCCAGGGAAGGAATTTATAAAGAAGACCCCCATTGGCAATTGCAGCAACAACAAAAATAAATAAATTGCATCTAATCAATTTAAAATGTTTCTGGACAAAGACATAATCAACAAAGTAGATAGACAACCTACAGAATGGGAGGAGATATTTTTATATGCTGTGCATCCAACAAAGGGCTGATAACCAGAATCTACAAAGGACTCAAGCAAATCAACATGAAAAGATTAAACAACACCATTAAAAAGTAGGCAAGAGACATGAATAGAAACTTTTCTTATGAAGATAGACTAATGGGCAACAAACACATGAAAATTGTTCATCATCTCTAAACCAAAACCACATTGAGATACCACCTAACCACAGTGAGAATGGTTCACCTCATAACCCAACAAAGCAACAGCCGCTGGTGTGGATGTGGGAAGAAAGGAACACTGATACACTGTTAGTGGCACTGCAAACTAGTATACCTCTAAGGAAAGCAGTAGGTAAAGTAGACCTACCATTTGATCCTGCAGGAACTCTACCAGGGATTTTTATCCAAAGGGATAAAAAGTTGCCTTTAAAAACAGACACTTGAACTGTATTTTTCATAGCAGCATAATTCATAATTGCAAAGATGTAGAAACAACCCAAGTGCCCAACAATTCATGAATGGATTCATAACATGTGGTATATATACACCATGGAATACTACTCAGCCCCATAAAAAAGATAATGACATAGTATCTTGTAAAAACTTGGGTGGAATTGGAGAGCATCATCCCAAGTGAAGTATCACAAGAAAGGGAAAAGAAACATCAGGTATTCTTATTACTAAATTGCAACTAGTTGCTTAACACCTATAAGTTCATATGTAACTAAAACTCAATGAAATTTAAGTAGCAGGGAGGGGGAGAAAGAGATGGGTAAATTACAAAGAACGGGTATATTGCATGGATATATTACACACTTTCTGGGACAAGGACAAACCTTTAACTCCAACTTTATCCACACAAAAGCAAACGATGTAATCAAATCATATATACATCTATAACTATCTGAAATTTAAAAATTTCAAAATAAACCATGCTCGTACCATATAATCTAGTAACCAAATTCTTAGGATTTACCCAAAAGAGTTGAACTCTTATATCCACATCACATGAAAACCTGCACACTGATGTTTATAATTATAATAAACAAAACTTGGAATACTTTCATTGATAGAGAAATAGATAAATATAATGTGGTACATCCAAGTAATGTGATATAATTTGGCACTAAAATTAAATGATAGATTTGGTGACTGAGATGGTAGACTGAAAACATAGTGCACATGCACCTCTCATGCAGAGGATTGAAAGTGGTGAGTAGATATTCACCTCCAGATCAATTGTTTAAGAGAGAGCATTGAAATTCAACAGAGAGGCAATGGAAGATGTCCAAAGTGAAGAGGAGGGAAGTGAGACTACCAGCTTGGCAGGATCAGAGGTATATGGGGAAGGAGCCTGCGTGTGGAGAAGGGACAGAGGAGAGAACCCTGGAGCTCCATACTTCTCCCGTGGACATTGCATCAGAGTTGTAGGAGGGCCTCTCCACAGCAGGCCATTTATTGGATTGACATAAGGGGGTGAATGGAGATTATGCAACATCAATTCCATGAGCAGGCACAGTGGCATCCCACTGACTTACATACACTATGTGCTGTGTGGTACCATTCTGAAATCCCAGCCTCTGAGTGCTACATCTACATGGGGATCAAATGTATTGCTGCTGCATCCCCATTTCCCTCACCAGGTCAAGGAAGGAGCAAGGAAGCCAGGTACTTTCACATGCCTTGCATTTGGGTATCACACATTGCCCATTGCTACCAGGGAAGTCAGGCATATCAAGTATCCATAAACCTGACATCAGCTGCCACTGCCTAAGCAGCTACTCCTTGCCACAGCTGCCATGAGACCCAAACAGAGAGCGTACCTATGGCTGCAGGCACCTGTCACTCAGGTCTACATAGTTCAGCCACTGCCACGGTCAGCTAGGCAGCACTGTGACTGTGAACCTGGGCTGGTTGAATGGTAGTGACACCACATGCTTAAGAATGTTTTGGCTATTCGGACTCTTTTGTAGTTCCAAATGAAGCATAAAATTATTTGTTTTCTACGTCTGTGAAATATAATGTTAGTATTTTAATGGGGATTGCATTGGATCTAAAAATAAGTTTGAATATTAGGGACATTTTAACAATCTTGATTCTACCAATCCATGGGCATGGTATGTTTTTCCCCTTGTTTGTGTTCATCTATTTCTTTCCTCAGTGCTTTATAGTTCTCATTGTAGAGATCTTTTACCTCCTAGGTTAAGTATATCTCTAGCTATTGTGAATACTACTGAGTCTTTGATTTAACTCTGAGTTTGACTGTCATTTGTATATAGGAATGCTACTGATTTGTGTACATTGATTTTGTAACCTGAGACTTTTTTGAATTTATTTACCCTCTCCAGGAGTCATTTGGTGATGTCTTGGGGTCCTATGATAGTTTCAATGTGTGTGATCCTGTTGTTTTCATCATATTTAATGATTTCTAGTTGCTTTGTCTTCCCCTCTGTGTTACTGTATTAGAAGAGCCATAAGTTTTAAACTTCTGATTGATTTTACAATCAAGTATTGATTGTACTTTTCCTTGTATAGAACACTTCTTTTTTTATTTTTGCATATACATGTGTTTATTAGGTTTCCACTTTTTGCCTTCACAAAATTAAAAAGACTTAAAATTTAACAACAATAAAAATGTTTAAAGTAAGGACTAGAAATAAAAACATTGCAAAGAACCAGCGAAGATAAATACATTCAGAAAAGAGATCAGATGATTGCTGCAATGGAGTATTAAGAATAAGAATAGTATTCTCCAAATGTCTTTCCAAAATGGATGTATTAGTTTACATTCCCACCAGCAATGTAGAAGTGTTCCCTTTTCTCCACATCTGCACCAACATCTCTGGTTTTGGGATTTCATCATGTGGGCTAATCTTACTGGAGTTAGATGATGTCTCAAGGTAGTTTTGATTTGCATTTCTCTGATGATAAAGGATAATGAGCATTTCTTCATGTGTTTGAAGGCCGTGCGCTTGTCTTCTTTGGAGAGATTTCTTTTCAGATCTTTTGCCCATCCTGAGATGGGATCTCTTGTTCTTTTCTTGCAAATACGTTGGAGTTCTCTATGTATTCTAGTTATTAAGCCTTTGTCAGAGGCATAACTTGCAAATATTTTTTCCCATTCTGAGGGC
>CAUYON010083961.1:0-12586 GCA_963573935.1 Arctocebus calabarensis | reverse complement strand
TTTTGAGACAGAGCCTCAAGCTGTCACCCTGGATAGAGTGCTGTGGCATCACAGCTCACAGCAACCTCCAATTCCTGGGCTCAAGCGAGTCTCTTGCCTCTGCCTCCCAAGTAGCTGGGACTATAGGCGCCTGCCACAAATCCCGGCCATTTTTTGGTTGCAGCCGCCAGCTCAGGTGTACGTGGGTGGCGCCTTAGCTGGTTGAGCCACAGGCGCTAAGCCAGTATGGAAATATGTTAATCACTCTCAGGGCACCTAAAATTTAGAGCTACTTTCAAATTTAAACTTCTGGAAGGCTAGGTAAGCATGCATTAAAAACATTTTTTTAGGGCGGCTCCTGTGGCTCAGCGAGTAGGGCGCCGGCCCCATATACCGAAGGTGGCGGGTTCAAGCCCGGCCTCGGCCGAACTGCAAAACAAAAAAAATAGCCGGACGCTGTGGCGGGTGCCTGTAGTCCCAGCTACTAGGGAGGCTGAGGCAAGAGACTCGCTTAAGCCCAAGAGCTGGAGGTTGCTGTGAGCAGTGTGATGCCACGGCACTCTACCCAGGGCGATAAAGTGAGACTCTGTCTCTACAAAAAAACAAAACAAAACATTTTTTTAAGCTAACATTTTGTAAAATGCAGAAAAGTAAAAAGAAGGAATAAATTCACTCATCATTTTACCACTCAGAGGCATACTTATTTTGATATGTGTCAAATTCTTTCATCATTTTTTTTTTTTTTTTGTAGAAACAGAGTCTCACTTTATCGCCCTTGGTAGAGTGCCATGGCATCAAGCAGCTCATAGCAACCTTCAACTCCTGGGCTTAGGCGATTCTCTTGCCTCAGCCTCCTAAGCAGCTGGGACCGCAGGTGCCTGCCACAACGCCTGGCTATTGTTCTGTTTTGCAGTTTGGCCAAGGCCAGGTTTGAACCCGCCACCTTTGGCATATGGGGCCGGCACCCTATTCGATAAGCCACAGGCACCACCCAATCATTTTGTTTTTAAAAATTCCAGACCTAAAGAAAATTTACAAAAACAGTTCAATCTTCAGAAAACCACACTGTAAACAAAACAAAACAATTCAATCAACAATCACTTGTCCATCACGTAGATCCTCCAGTTTTTAATATTTTATCATATTTGCGTTATCTTTATATATATGTAGCTTTTCATATATATATATATATATATATATATATATATATATATAAAAGTGTATATATATGAGTATATTTGTGTGTACGTACATTTTTCTCCCTTAACTTTCTGAGGGTTAATGCAGACATGGCTGGGTGCCATGGCTCACACTTAAGATCCTAGCATTCTGGAAGGCTGAGCCAGAAGGATTGTTGAACTCAGGAGTTTGAGGCCAGCCTGAGCAAAAGAGCAAGACCTCATCTCTACTAAACAGAGAAAAATTTAGCCTGGTGTTATGGCAGGCATCTTTAGTCCCAACTACTTGGGAGGGTGAGGTAGGAGCATCACCTGAGCCCAGGAGTTTGAGGTTGCGGTGAGCTATGATGACACCACTGCACTCTATCCAGGGTAACAGAGCAAGACTGTCTCAAAACAAAAAACAAACAAAAAAAACATGGCAGATATGACATTTTGCCCTTAAATAGCTAAGCAGCTACCTCCTGAGAATGTCCACATTCTCCTGTGTGATCAAAAGACAACAAAGACACTATATCCTATTAACTAAGATATAATACATATTAACCTCTTTCAGTCTTTTGAATGTTTAATTTTAAGTATATATAATTAGGATTAAATTTACTTTTTTTTTTTTTGGGTAGAAACAGAGTCTCACTTTATTGCCTTCAGTAGAGTGCCGTGGCGTCACACAGCTCACAGCAATCTCCAGCTCCTGGGCTTAGGTGATTCTTTTGCCTCAGCCTCCCGAGTAGCTAGGACTACAGGCACCTGCCGCAATGCCAGGCTATTTTTTTTGTTCAGGTGGGGCAGTTTACAGTTCAGCCAGGGCAGGTTTGAACCCGCCACCCTCGCTGAACCACCGAAATTTACATAATGTTCATGCTAATACAGATAAAGGAATGACATGATGCTACCTGAGAGTGACTTTTGGTTAACTGTTTTCCTGTAAACAGATAAAGGTGTTATACATCAAAATGCTATTAGAGAACATTGCTTATAGGAAAAGTGACTTATGACTGGTAAATTGCATCTGAACTGAAAGGAATGATAATGAGCTATAAATCCCACATGTGAGGGACACCACACATTGGACTTCCTGAGTGAGATAATTTTAATAACTGGACATATCTGTCCTGGGGATCCTGGAAGTCATGCTATGTAGTTGTTACAAAATATATTGGGTCCTGTGAGAGCTGAGGCTTTTAACCCCAGGGGCTCCAACACCCTGCTGATGTGGTTATCCTTACATCTGAGCTGACTGCTGGTGGCTGTACCTGTAACTCTAGCCGAGGAGGAATGTGTGGTATTGCCCTGCTAGCAAGCTGTGTGAATAGGTGATCTAGCCTGTGGGAGTCCTGTCAGTCTAAATGAAGAAGGCCCCCTTGTGTGCATTGCAGGGCTAACTTTCATTCATTTTACTTTTTTTTTTTTTTTTTGTAGAGACAGTCTCACTTTATCGCCCTGGGTAGAGTGCTATGGCATCACAGTTCACAGCAACCTCCAAATCCTGGGCTTAGACGATTCTCTTGCCTCAGTCTCCCAAGTAGCTGGGACCATAGGCACCCACCACAACACCCAGCTATTTTTTTTGTTGTTGTAGTTTGGCCAGGGCCAGGTTTGAACCCACCACCATACTTACTGAGCCGCAGGTGCGCCCTCCCCACCACTTTTTTTTTGAGTCAAGGTCTTATTCTGTTACTAAGACTAAAGTACAGTGGCATCATAGCTCACTGCAACATCCAACACCTGAGCTCAAGTGATTTTCCTGCCTCAGCTTCCTGAGTAGCTGGGAGTGTAGGTGTGCACCATGACTCCTGGCTAATTTTTCTACTTTTATGGAGTAGGGGTCTTGCTCTTGCTCAGGCTGGTCTTGAACTCCTGAGCTCAAGCGATCCTCCTGCCTTGACCTCCCAGAGTGCTGGGATTATAGGCATGGGTCACCACTCCTGGCCTCACTTTGGATTGAAAGTTCTATTGATATATTTTTATTCACATGGAATTGTAAGAAATAATACAGTATAGCTGGGTCTTGTGGCGGGCTCCTGTAGTCCCAGCTACTCGGGAGGCTGAGGCAAGAGAATCGCCTAAGCCCAGGAATTGGAGGTTGCTGTGAGCTGTAACGCCATGGCACTCCACCGAGGGCGATAAAGTGAGACTGTCTCTACAAAAAAAAAAAGAAAGAATACAGTATATTTTATTCCCAATGGTGACATTTTGCCAACCTATAGTAATACTATCATGGGATATTGACATTGATGGACTCCACTGATCTTAGATTAACTGTTTTACTTGTATTCATTTGTGTGTATGTCTATTTTTTTTTTTTTTTTGAGGCAGCGCCTCAAGCTGTCTCCCTGGGTAGAGTGCTGTGGCGTCACAGCTCACAGCAACCTCTAACTCCTGGGCTTAGGCAATTCTCTTGCCTCAGCCTCCCGAGTAGCTGGGACTACAGGCGCCCACCACAATGCCCAGCTGTTTTTCTGTTTTGCAGTTCTTTTTTTTTTTTTTTTTTTTTTTTTTTTGAGACAGAGCCTCAAGCTGTCACCTTGGATAGAGTGCTGTGACATCATAGTTCACAGCAACCTCTAATTCCTAGGCTCAAGCGAGTCTCCTGCCTCTGCCTCCCAAGTAGCTGGGACAATATTCATCCGCCACAATGCCTGGCCATTTTTTGGTTGTAGCCGTCGTTGTTTGGCGGGCCCAGGCTGGATTTGAACCCGCCAGCTCAGGTGTACGTGGCTGGCGCCTTAGCCCCTTGAGCCACAGGCGCCGAGCCTGTTTTGCAGTTCTGCTGTAGCTGGGTTTGAACCCGCCACCTTTAGTATATGGGGCCAGCGCCCTCTTCGATGAGCCACAGGCACCGCCCTCCACAAGGATTTCTTGCATTGCCCTTTTGTAACTAGCTTATTTTTGAAACTCCCCATAAGCATTTTCTCTTTTCTTTCTTTCTTTTTTTTTTTTTTTGAGACTGAGTCTCACTCTGTTGCCCTTGGTAGAGTACCGTGGCATAGCTCACAGCAACCTCAAACTCCTGGGCTTAAGTGACTCTCTTACCTTAGCCTCCCAAGTAGTTGAGACTACAGCTGCCCATCACAACGCTGGCTAATTTTTCTACTTTCAGGAGACGTGGGTGTCTCACTGTTGCTCAGGTTGGTCGGGTACTCCTGAGCTCAAGGAATCTACCAGTCTCGGCCTTCCTGAGTGCTACGATTATAGGCATGAACCACCATGCTTGGCTTCCATAAGCATTTCAGTGACTGCAATATTTATTTGTATCTATGCAATATTCATTTATATCTATACAATATTCATTTGGATAGATAAAATTATTTCTCTCATAAGAGAGAAAATTAGATTATTTATAATTGCTTACTATTTAACCTTGAAATGAAAATTTACACGTATAAACTTTTTTCTGTAATTCAGGTTATTTCTAAAGGCAGGTTCTTATTTATTTATTCAAAATATTAAGGGGGGGCTCAGCGCCTGTGGCTCAGCGGGCTAAGGCGCCAGCCATGTAAACCTGAGCTGGCGGGTTCGAATCCAGCCTGGGCCTGCCAACCAATAATGACATCTGCAACCCAAACAAAAATAGCCGGGCGTTGTGGCGGGCGCCTATAGTCCCAGCTACTTGGGAGGCAGAGGCAGGAGACTCGCTTGAGCCCAGGAATTGGAGGTTGCTGTGAGCTGTAATGCCACGACACTCTACCCAGGGTGACAACTTGAGGCTCTGTCTCAAAAAAAAAAAAAAGGGGGGGGGTACAAAAGTTTTTGTTACATGGATAGCTTTTATATATAATGCTTAAGTCAGGACTGTTAGTGTGTCCACCACCCACATAGTGTTCACTGTATCTCTTAGGGAGGTTTTTTCCCCTGCTCCAAAGAGAGATTCTTTTTTTTTTTTTGAGACAGAGCCTCAAGCTGTCACCCTGGATAGAGTGCTGTGACATCACAGCTCACAGCAACCTCCAATTCCTGGGCTCAAGCGAGTCTCCTGCCTCCGCCTCCCAAGTAGCTGGGATATAGGCGCCCGCCACAACGCCTGGCCATTTTTTGGTTGCAGCCGTCATTGTTGTTTGGTGGCCCAGGCTGGGTTTGAACCTGCCAGCTCAGGTGTATGTGGCTGGCGCCTTAGCCCGCTGAGCCACAGGTGCCAAGCCTAAAGAGAGATTCTTAAAATGGGGTTACTGTGTGAGAGAGTATGAACAGTGTTAAGAATCTCATATGTTACCAAGTTGTTTTCTGAAAGTTTTATTAGCAAAAAAAAAAATTCTTTCATTTCTAGCTTTGTTGACATTGTTTATGAAAGAGAGAGGACAGATGGCATATCTTCCCTCATTTTTTTTTTTGTAGAGACAGAGTCTCACTTTATCACCCTCGGTAGAGTGCTGTGGCGTCACAGCTCACCGCAACCTCCAACTCCTGGGCTTAGGCAATTCTCTTGCCTCAGCCTCCCAAGTAGCTGGGACTACAGGAGCCCACCACAACACCGGCTACTTTCCTACTTTCCTCATTTTTTCCATACAAACAAAAATGCTCTAAGTTGTAAGATTACCTCAGGGTTTAGAAAGAACATTTATGTTTTGAAGTAGTCCATAAAAAAGAAAAAGGAACATTGAAAAGACCTCCTAAAAATATTTGATTTGTTAATTAATTCGCTAGGCTTCTATTGAGCACCTCTCATAGGCTAGGCATAGTATAGTGCTAGACATCAGAAATAAAATAGTGGATAAGAGCTCACAGTCTGGTTAAATGAGGGATTCTCTGGAGAGAGCCCTCAGGGGAAATAGCATTTTAGCAAAAGCAAACTCCTATGGTAAAAAGGGAAGGGACTAGGGAGACTGTGGTATATGGGGACCGTGCCCCCCAAAGGAGGTTTGGTGCCTCTTAGCTCTGGCCAATCATGGAACATGGGCCCAAATTGCCAATTCTTTTGGTATTTTTATTGTATTTTTATTTATTTTTATTTTTTTGTTGCAGTTTGGCTGGGGCTGGGTTTGATCCTGCCACCTTCGGTATTTCGGGCCGGTGCCCTACTCCCTGAGTCACAGGTGCTGCTCAGATCTTTTGGTTTTTAAAGAAAAGCCAGAAACCCAGGTTTTTAAAAACACTGTGTGAGCACAAAACATATTTGTAGTTTGCTTCCCGTCAGTGGGCTGCCATTCTGCAGTTTCTCAGTGACCTCTGGTTTCCTTTAAGTGAGTTTCGGGAGCTGTTGGAGATGCTCTCTAGGGAGAGGCAGAATGCCTTGCAGGAGAAGTAGATGATGGGGGTGGGAGACAGAATGTGGAGAAGGATTTAATTATTCCTCAAGCTGTGTATCTTTTCCCATATGTCATGACCTTACCTGTGAGCGAGATTGTTCTGTCATGTAAAGTACAGCCCAAAGAGCATCAAGAGACATCAGAAGACATGTGATCCTTTCCTACTTTTGTGTAGAGCCAAACCTAAACCTATACCTTTGGCTCCTAGCCACCTCCTGAAATTAGCACTCATAGCTCTTGATATATGGCAGGAGTGGTTATAGCAAGTGGCAGGCAGAGCGAAAGGCAGCCATGGCATCAGGTCAGGTCTGCCTATTGGGCAGGTTTGTTTCCAATGAAAACAAGTTAACGTGTGTGAGAATGAAGACTGGGACAGTGAACTTACCACCTTAACCTCTCCTGTCATGGGCTCTGTCCTTCCTCTCTGCTACTGCCAGGATTGGCCCAGAGCCAAGGCATGAGTTCTGGGCTAGAAAGGCGGGGAGGAGGGAATAGTAGCTTAAAATCTTATAGACCAGGCACCATGGCTCACACCTATAATCCCAGCACTTTGGAAAGGTGAGGTAGGAGATTTACTTGAGGACAGAAGTTTAAGAATACTCTCAGCAACACCTGGTGTCTACAAAAAATTTAAAAATTAACTGGGAGTGGCGCCTGTGGTTCAGCGAGTAGGCGCCGGCCCCATATACCAAGGGTGGTGGGTTCAAACCTGGCCCTGGCCAAATTGCATCAAAAATTAGCTGGGCATTGTGGCAGGTGCCTGTAGTTCCACCTACCCGGGAGGCTGAGGCAAGACAATCAACTAAGCCCAGGAGTTGGAGGTTGCTGTGAGCTGTGACTCCACGGCACTCTACCAAGGGTGATAAAGTGAGACTCCGTCTCTACAAAAAAATAAAATAAAATAAAAATTAGCTGGGCCTCATGACATATACCTTTAGTCCCAGCAACTCAGGAAGCTGAGGCAGAAGGATCACTTGAGCCCCCCAGGTGTTTGAGGTTGTAGTGTGCTATGATCACATCATTGCGCTCCAGCCTTTGTGGCAGAGCCAGGACTTGTCTCAAAAAAGAAAAAAACAAATTTACAATCTTGGCCATAGATGGTGGCTCATGCCTGTAATCCCAGCCCTTGGGAGGCCAAGGCCGGTGGATTGCCTCAACCAGAGCGAGACCTTGGTCTAAAAATAGCCGGGCATCCTGTAATCCAGCACACTGGGAGGCTGAGGCAGGCAGATCAACTCTTCTCTCAAGTTCAAGACCATCCTGAGCTAGAGCAAGACCCCGTCTCTAAAAAATAGTTGGGTGTTGTAGTGGGTGCCTATGACACCACAGCACTCTACCCAGGGCAACAAAGTGAGACTCTGTGTCAAAAAAAAAAATTATAATTTTTCATACCATTATTTGAGTGTTCATATTTTTTAAATTTCTTTTTCTTAATCTACTTTTCTTTTCTTTTTTTTTTTTTTTTTTGAGACAGAGTCTTACTATGTTGCCCTCAGGAGAGTACCATGGCGTCACAGCTCATAGCAACCTCAAACTCTTGGACTTAAGTAATTCTCTTGCCTAGCCTCTCAAGTAGCTGGGACTATAGGCGCCCCATAACGCTCAGCTATTTTTTTTTTGTTGCAGTTGTCATTATTGTTTAGCAAGCGTGGGCCTGGTTTGAACCACTGAGCTACAGGTGCTAAGCCTCTTAAACTACTTTTTTTTTTTTTTTTTTCAGTTTTTGGCGGGAGCTGGGTTTGAACCCATCACCTTCAGCATATTGGGCTGGCGCCCTACTCCTTTGAGCCACAGGCACCACCCTTACTATTCTTGTAATTTTCAAACTTTTCTTGCTACCCTTTCTGAGATGAAAAAAATATCTCAAAAAAGCTTACGACTGGCCTGGTGGAATGGTTCACAACTGTAATCCTAGCACTCTGGGAGGTCAAGGTGGATGAATTACTTGAGTTCAGGAATTTGAAACCAGCCTGAGCTGATCTCAAACTCAAATAGAAAACTAGCCAGGCGTTATGATGGGCGCCTGTAGTTCCAGCTACTTGGGAGGCTGAGGCAAGAGGATCTCTTGAATCCCAAGAGTTTGAGGTTTCTGTGAACTGTGATGCCATAGCGCTCTACTCAGGGCAACAGAGTGAGACTTTGTCTCAAAAAACAAAATAAAACAAAAAACCTTTAAAACTATTTTTATTTTATAAGTATTTAGTTCTGAATCCTTTTATGTCTTTTAGAGCAATTTTCTCTGTGTTGGACCTGATGAAAGTGGACATGGCGAACTTTGCGGTCAGTAGCATTAGGCCACATCTCATGCAGCAGTCAGTTGAATATGAAAGGAAGAAGTTCCAAGAGCTTCTGGAGAAGCAGCCAAGTATGTTTAATATTTTGTGATTTTTTTTTTTTTTTTTTTTTTGCAGTTTTTGGCCGGGGCTGGGTTTGAACCTGCCACCTCTGGCATATGGGGCTGGTGCCCTACTCACTGAGCCACAGGCGCCGTCCTTTGTTTCTCTATTTTAGTTGCTGTAGCTTATTGCATGATGATGATATTTTCCGAATAAAACTGAAATGTATGGAATAGTCTAATTTAAAGAAGGAAAAGCACAAACAATTTCATCTTGAGTTGTTAATCATTGAAAAGAAAACTTAATTGGTAGGTGTGGTAGTGCACACCTGTAGTCCCAGCTACTATGGAGGCTGAGGTGAGAAAATTGCCTGAGCCTAGGAGTTCATAACTAGCCTGAGCAACATAGCACGACTCATCTCTCAGAAAAACAAAAGTAAACTAGCTGAGTATTGTGGTGGGCACCTTTAGTCCCAGCTACTTGGGAGGCTGAGGCAAGAGAATCGCTTAAGCCCAAGATTTGAGGTTGCTGTGAGCTGTGATGCAACAGCACTCTACTGAGGGTGACATAGTGAGACTGTGAGACTCTGTCTCAAAAAAAAACAAAAACAAAACTTGGTTTTGAGGGGACCTCCTTTGGCAAAGCCACAACACCTCCCAGGACCTGGCAGACGTGGTTTTTGTTCAGATTGTGTGCATAAGATCCTCTTATTCTCTCTCCGTATCACTGAGAATGCTGCATTACTCAGCTTAGAATATAGGGGGAGCATGATGGCAGCTGAAAGCCAACTGAGGGCTGTCACTGACAGTGCTCTAAATATAGTGAATTTCATACCAAACACTTCTCTCTGGCCAAAAATCAACCAGGTAGTTTGTAGTTAGGTAGATAGGAGTTAAGATCTAGACAAAAGGGCAGCTCTTGTGGCCCAGTGGGTAGGGCACCGGTCCCATATACCGAGGGTGGTGAGTTCAAACCCGGCCCTGGCTAAACAGCAACAAAAAAATAGCCAGGGGTTGTGGTGGGCGCCTGTGGTCCCAGCTACTTGGGAGGCTGAGGCAAGAGAATCGCCTAAGCCCAGGAGTTGGAGGTTGCTGTGAGCTGTGTGACGCCACGGCACTCTATGGAGGTTGATAAAGTGAGACTCTGTCTGAAAAAAAAAAAAAAAAAGGTCTAGACAAAGTTGGCTCCGTGCCTGTGGCTCAGCGTGCTAAGGTGCCAGCTACATACACCTGAGTTGGAGGGTTCATATCTAGCCTGGGCCAGCCAAACAACAATGACAGCTGCAACCAAAAAATAGCCAGGTGTTGTGGCAGGTGCCTGTAGTCCCTGCTACTTGGGAGGTGGAGGCAGGAGAATCGCTTGAGCCCAGGAGTAGGAGTTTGCTGTGAGCTGTGATGCCTTGGTACTCTGCCCAGGGCGACAGCTTGAGGCTCTGTCTCAAAGAAAAAAGGAAAAAAAAGATCTAGACAAAGAAAATGCCTCATCAGGGCGGCGCCTGTGGCTGAGTGAGGAGGGCGCCAGCCCCATATATCAAGGGTGGGTTCAAACCCAGCCCAGCCAAACTGCAACAAAAAAATAGCCGGGCGTTGTGGTGGGCGCCTGTACTCCCAGCTACTTGGGAGGCTGAGGCAAGAGAATTGCCTAACCCCAGGATTTGGAGGTTGCTGTGAGCCGTGATGCAACGGCACTCTACCAAGGGTGAGAAAGTGAGACTCTCTCTTCAAAAAAAAAAAAGAAAACACCTCATCAGCAGAGGATACTTTACCCAGAGAAACTCTAGCCCATGTTTCATTCCATCTGCCTCTAGGCAAGAATTTTTGTCATCCCACAGAGCTAGAACTTTGTTGTCAGAATTTACAGCCACATCTCATGCAATGTCAGAATGGGAGGAAGAAGCTAATAAAAGCAAGCTTGTTGAACACCTACTGGGTAGCAAGGCCTGGGTAGATGTTGTACGTTCATTGTCTTGTTAAATCCTCGCAAGAACCTGTTAGGCAGGTGTTGTAAATTTCTTCATATTAGGAATCTGATACTCAGACAGACTGTGACTTGTCTGAGAGCACTCATTTAGTCATTGGCAATACTGTGATTTCAACGGGGTTCGATTTGATTCCACAGTTCATTCTCTGTGCCCTACCACACTGCCAGGACAGTTTTCCCCTAAAGTAATTCTGAGAAGCATCCTTCTGCAATGTCATGGTAATTTCACAACTTTGCCTTTCACAGATTCCCTGGACTTTGTCACCCAGTGGCTAGAAGAAGCCTCAGATGACCTTATAAATCAGAAGCGTAAACATGCCCTGCCAGCTGGGGGAGGGGCTGCTGGCTCTGGGGATGCTCCCAGGCCCAGTCCTGTGGCTGTCCAGAATTATGCGTACCTGAAGCTTCTGAAGTGGGACCACGGCCAGAGGCCTTTCCCAGAAGTAGGTGCCCCTGTGAGTCTAACTGCTCACATTTTTTTATGTGCTGAACTTTTAAAAACGAGTAACTTTATTCTGATATAAGTCACATACCAGAAAATTCCCCCTTTTAAAGTGTACAGCTCCATGGTTTTTATTATATTCACAGAGTTCATCATCTACTACCACTATTTAATTTAGAACATTTTCATCACCCCTAAAATATCCCCCTACCCATGGGCAGTTGCCACCCCCTCACCCCCCACCCCCCGCAGTGACTAATCCACCTTCTGTCTCTGTGGATTTGCCTGTTCTGAACATTTTATATAAATGAAATCATGCAGCACTGGCCTTTTGTGTCTGGCTTCCTCTACTAAGCACAATGTTCATTCATGTCAGAGCATGTATCAGTACTTTGTTCCTTTTTTTCCACTGTGTTTTTTTTTTTTTTTTTTTTTGTTGAAACAGAGTCTCACTTTGTTGCCCTCGGTAGAATGCCGTGGTGGCACACAGCTCACAGCGACCTCCAACTCCTGGGTTTAGGCGATTCTCTTGCCTCAGCCTCCCAAGTAGCTGGGAGTACAGGCGCCCTCCACAACGCCTAGCTATTTTTCTGTTTTTGCAGTTCAGCCGAGACCGGGGCCCGGCTCCCTACTCAATGAGCCACATGTGCCACCCTCCACTGTGTTTTTTTATTGTGGTAAAATATATTTAACATAAAAATTACCACTTTAGCTATTTCTTTTTTTTTTTGACAGAGCCTCAAGCTGACCCTGGGTAGAGTGCCATGGCATCATAGTGCACAGCAACTGGGCTCAAGTGAGTCTCCTGCCTCTGCCTCCCAAGTAGCTGGGACTACAGGCGCCCACCACAACGCCCGGCCGTTTTTTGGTTGAAGCCGTCATTGTTGTTTGGCGGGCCCGGGCTGGATTCGAACCCACTAGCTCGGGTGTACGTGGCTGGCGCCTTAGCCTGTTCAGCCACAGGTGCCGAGCCTCACTTTAGCTATTTCTTTTTTCTTTTTTTTTGAGACAGAGCCTCAAGTTGTCACCCTGGATAGAGTGCTGTGGCATCACACAGCTCACAGCAACCTCCAATTCCCAGGTTCAAGCGAGTCTCTTGCCTCTGCCTCCCAGGTAGCTGGGACTACAGGCGCCTGCCACAATGCCCAGTCATTTTTTGGTTGCAGCCATCATTGTTGTTTGGCAGGCCTGGGCTGGATTCGAACCCGCCAGCTCAGGTGTACGTGGCTGGCACCTTAGCCCATTGAGCCACAGGCGCCAAGCCACTTTCGCTATTTCTTTTTTTTTTTTTTTTTTTTTAGACAGAGCCTCAAGCTGTCACCCTGGATAGAGTGCTGTGGCATCACAGCTCACAGCAACCTCCAATTCCTGGGCTCAAGTGAGTCTCCTGCCTCCACCTCCCAAGTAGCTGGGACTACAGGCACC
>CAUYON010083960.1:0-17965 GCA_963573935.1 Arctocebus calabarensis | reverse complement strand
GCTTTCCTGTGGTGTGCTCATTTATTGTTTGTTTTGTTTTGTTTTGTTTTTGAGACAGAGCCTCAAGCTGTCACCCTGGATTGAGTGATGTGGCATCACAGCTCACAGCAACCTCCAATTCCTGGGCTCAAGCGAGTCTCTTGCCTCTGCCTCCCAAGTAGCTGGGACCACAGGCGCCCGCCACAACGCCCGGCCATTTTTTGGTTGCAGCCACCATTGTTGTTTGGCGGGCCAGGGCTGGATTCGAACCCGCCAGCTCAGGTGTACATGGCTGGTGCCTTAGCCTGTTGAGCCACAGGCGCCAAGCCATGGTGCGCTCATTTAATCTAGCTCCTCCCTCCTTTTCTTTTCGTGTATGTGGCAGGCTTTGTCCTCTCTACCTTCTCTCTAGCCACACACACACTTCTCTGGCGATCCCAGCTACTCCCACTCCTTCGTACTCTTGAGATCTTCAAACCAAAGTCTGTCCTCAGCTGCGGCCCACATCGGCCCCTCTTTGCCTCAAGAGAGGGCTAGCACTTAAGACTCAACATGTTGAAGGTTGAAGTCATTTCCACCTTGTCTTGCTTTCTTACTACCAGTCTTTACCTTCCTAGGCAGAAACTTCTGGTTAATGTTTGATCCCTTTTACTCATTTATCTCCCACGCAGTCAGTTCCCATCCCCAGCCCTTCTGCGAATCCTCCCTCACTCCTTGCCAATCCTTTCCCCTCACCACCACCCCCCAGTCACTGCCATTTTTTTTTTTTTTTACCTTCTTGCCAGGAATGTTCTAACAGTATCCCTGCTTGGTGTGTCTTCGATTCATCCTTCATAGATTTATAGCTTACTTCTCCTAAAGCTCAAAAACCCACCGTGGCTCCCAATTCCCTGTTATATAAACATTCCAGCCCTCAGATCACCATTCTAGATGTTCTGAACACTTTCTCCCACCCTGTCTATGCCTATTTCCCACTACCTGGCTTATATCCAAGTAAACTGAAGGTCCCCAAACTGCCATCTCTGTTCCTACTGTTTTCTAAGCCAGGAGTCCCCTTTCCAAACAATGGCTTTTCCATTTCTGTTCATCTTTAAGCCATGTTTTAAGTCTCTAGGGGAGGTGGCCCTGTGTCTTATGTGAGTTCCTCTGGACTTAGATTTATGTGGTTATAGGAGCCATGTCTTACTCTTGCTTATATTTTCTCTAGTTGTGTGTGGCTCTTATCCGCTCTACCATATTGTATATTCTTGGAAAGTAATGACCTTATTTTATTTTTATTTAATTTCCAGTAGAACCTAAAGAACTGTATGGTAGAGAAGAGTCACTCAGTGTATTGGAAAGGAATTAATGTTTGGTAAAGCCAAAACAGAAAGCTGTGTTTCTACAATCATGGCCAGGAATTCAACCCCTGGGTCAAGAAATTACTGCCTTTGGCTCCTTAAAGTTATAGTTTTTCTCCACTCACTTCAGAAGATAATGGGAATAGGTACAGGAGCAAATGAAGCTTAGTCTTCTGGTCAGAGCATCTTGGCTTTGGATGAGACCTTGGAAGATCATCTAACCCTGACTTCCAAGTGCTGATGTGGGCATATGGCTCAGGGAGGTGGGTGGCTGGCTGGCCCAAGGTTATGGGGTACAACCTCACAGATCATCAGTTGCAATTTGGGGACTGATACCACCAAATACCTTCCCTTCTCCTGCCAATAGCCCTTCCTCTTCCTTTTCCCTCCTCACCTCTCCCCCTTGATAGACTATATTTGTGTTTTATCATTCATATGAGTGTGCGTTTATATGTTGGTTTCATAATAGTATTGATTACATCAGATACTTTTTTCCATTCTTGAGATACTTTACTAAGAAGAATGTATTCCAGCTTCATCCAGGTAAACATCAAAGATGTAAAGTCTCCATCTTTTTTAATAGCTACAGAGTATTCCGTGGTGTACATACACCACAGCTTGATAATCCATTCCTTGGTTGATGGGCATTTGGGTTGCTTCCATGACTTGGCAATTATGAATTGGGCTGCCATAAACATTCTGGTACAAATGTTTTTGTGTTAAAATTATTTTTGTTGTTCTGGGTAGATACCTAGTAATGGGATTATGGAATCAAATGGAAGGTCGACGTTTAGTTCTTTGAGGATTCTCCATACTTCTTTCCATAAAGGCTGTATTAGTTTGCTATCCCACCAGCAGTGTAGAAGTGTTCCTTTCTCTCCACATCCATGCCAGCATCTACAGTTTTACAACTTTGTGGCGTGCACTAATCTTACTGGAGTTAGGCAATTAAAAAAAGTTATTTGATAGCTGCATGTAGCTGTTTCTGAAGGTGGGGAGTAGTAGCTAGAAAACAACACATTACAGTAATAATAATTTTTATGAGAATGTCGCACATTTTAAGAATTTGGTGGTTCTGTAATTATAGGTATCGCAAGGGATTTGAACTACAATCATCTCTTTATTCGGGAATTAATCTTGCAGTTTTGCTGATAGTTGCCGGACAGCAATTTGAGACTTCCATGGAACTAAGGAAAATAGGTAAAGCTGTTTATTACTACAGATGTCAATGCTTGGATTACATAAGTTTAGCATTAAAAATTAGATTCTAAATAAGCAGCCTTAAATTTCAGAAGGAATAATCAGTTCTTTTCTGATAGCACACCCTACATAGCAGTCAAAATGCCTGCCGGATTATCTAAAGGCTTACACGGTACGACAGAAGCTAGAGAGATTTCTCCTGACTCTGTGTAAAATTCAACTTCCTCAGGTGTCCAGCTGAACAGTTTGTTGGGAAGAAAAGGGAACTTGGAGAAAATGAGCAATTACTGGGATGTGGGTCAGTTCTTCAATGTTAGCATGTTGGCCAGCGATGTCGGGAAGGCTGTCCAGGCAGCGGAGAAGTTGTTCAAACTGAAGCCTCCAGTGTGGTGAGTTGTGTCCGTGCCTTGTCATCCCCCATCTCGCTGTATGACCTTGTTCTGGAATGTCTTCCCCAGGGAGAGAAGGTAGCAATGCAAAAAATATCAATTGCTGTGTTTCTCCTTCTCACTTCTTCATGAAAGCAAAGCTGGAACAGGCCTACCAACTCCAAGGGCTCCCTCGCTTTCCCGTGAAGGGGGTGGGGGAAGTAAGCATGAATGTATCCCTGAGATTAGACTCTACCCTACTTATTTCGTCCTCAAGAGCAAAACACTCTTTGATACTAGTATGTATCCTGCATTTGTGAAAAACTACATAATAGAGCTAAAAAAAAAAACAAAACACCAAGAAATTGTTTATGGAAACGTGTTCGTGGTTTATTGTAGAATGAGACCAGCCACTGCCTGATATGATTTTCTATATCAGTGATTCTCAAACTTTACCATGCATCCGAATTACCTGTGTTGGTTACAACAGATTGCTGGGCCCACCCTTAGGATTTCTGGTTCAGCAGGTTGGGATGGAGCCTGAACATTTGCATTTATAAATTACAAGCTGCCTCTGCTGCTGCTGCTGCTCTGGGGACCACAATTTGAGACCACTGTTCTATATGATCTCATTTTAATTAAAAAGTCTTGAGGATGTGAATCAGAGAGAAAGGTCTGAGAGGGGTGGGTGATATCTGACTCCCCCGTAGACGCAGAGCTTCTTGAGAATTGTGGTCATCTTACTGATGCCATAGACCCATAATAGATGCCCAGTAAGTATTTGTATAATGAATAAATCACGAATGAGGAATTTTCTCCAAAATACTGAGTGGTTACCGCAGGGAGATAGCCTCATCGGAAGTTTTTGATCTGCTTTTTTCTTTGCCTAGAATTTCTGACTTTTTTCGCAAAGGCTTATGGATTCCTTGCGTAATTTTTGAAAATGTGCTTCGAATGATTTGTGTTCGTCCGCCTTCTCTTACTTCCCAGCTCAGTGGGTCAGTCTGTGCTACCAGGGGGAGGAATCTCTTCAGTCACACCTAGGTTGACCCCATTTCTTCCCAGTCAGAAGGAATTTAAATTTGGCTCCCAAAGGGTATTAAGCTCTTGAAAGCTCTTTGAGGCTGAGAGAATACAGAGCCAGGCTGGGCCTTTAGCCTTCTTCGAGCAGCTAGTCTTCAGGCGTGCCGCTGCATGTAGCTGTGTCGCCCAGGCTCGTTGCAACTGCCCAGAGGGAGCTGACTCCAGGGAGAGGAGACCTGGGCTTGGACACAGTCACAGTACACCAGCAGCACCAGCTGACTTACAGGTTTATGATTTGTTGGAAGAACTCATAGCACTCAGAAAGGCTGTATAGAGTGGTTATGGTTTATTACAATGAAAGGATACAGATTAAAACTTTCTTCTCTCAGGGGAGTCATTTGGACAGTGCTTAATTCTCCCAGCAACCATGTGTGACAACATGCAGGAAGTGTTACCAACCAGGGAAGCTCAATGAGCCTTGATGTCCAGGGTTTTCGCTGAGGGGTGGTCACATGGGCACGGCGTGTTTATGTGTCTGGTCTTAGTAACTCAGTCTCCAGCCTCTGCAGAGGTCACACCCGGGGCTCCCACCAGGGATCACATTGTTAGCATAAGCTATCTAGCATGGCCCATGGCCCAGGTAAAGAGACACTCTTAGCATCCAGGGTATCCCAAGGGCATAGAGGTGATCTCCAGTAACCTCCCAAAGGCTAGACCTTTCTTTGGAATGTGTGGATGAGTTTAAACAGCTCAGGATGCTGAGTATCCAGGTCAGTCAGTCTAGCTTCCCAGGATAGCTCTAGACTTAACCCTCACAGAGCAAAACACTACTATGATGCTTTCAGCTGAACCATCCTGTTTCATACCAGAGAGGATGTGAGGGCCACTGCCTGGCAACTATGTTTCAAGAAGTTCGATTTGTTTGAAGAAAGCAAAAGCGTGGCCGGAGTCAAGATATTGTAACATCAATATCTACCTGGTCAGGATCTAATTTTAAAAATAAGCAAACAAAAAAAAAAAGACAGTGAATAAAAGACAGTGAGTTTCAGATTAGTGATCACCAAGGGTAAAGGAGGGGGCAGGGATGGGAAGGAAGTAGCACGATTATAGGAGGGCACCATGAGGGGCCCCTGTAGGGATGGACATGTTCTCTGTCTTGACTGTATTAGTGTCAGCACCCTGGTTGTGTGATATTGTACTGTGATTTTGCAGGATGTTGTCATTGGGGAAAACTGGGCCAAAGATATATGGGTTCTCTGTGGATTTTTTTTTTAAAATAGTGTCTCACTCTGTCAGCTATGTTAGAGTGTAATGGCATCATCATGGCTCACAGCGACCTCAAACTCTTGTGCTTGAGTGATCCTCCTGCCTCAGCCTCCTGAGTAGCTAGGACTATAGGCGCCAGCCGCACACCTGGCTATTTTTTCTATTTTTCATATAAACAGGGTCTTGCTATGTTGCCCAGGCTGGTCTTGAACTCCTGACCTTGAGTGATCCTTCCACCTTGCCTCGTGGCAAGCATGAGCCCCATGCTTCACTGTATTCTTTTTTACATAATGATTTCACATAAATCTAAAATTACCTCAAAGTAAAGCATTTAATTAGAAAGGTGAGTTTGAAATTTTGTAATTGTTTTGAATTTTGAACCATAGTTGACCATTGAACAATGCAGGGGTGAGGTGTGCTTGCCCCCCAAGCAATCAAATTCACCAAAAATTTTACTAATAGCATACCGTTGACAGGAAGCCTTACTGGTAACATAAATAGTTAAGTAGCATGTATTTTGTATTTTGCAAACCTGCTCACCTGCTGTAATGGCTTCATGAACCTCCATTTCTTTGTTTACAATGGTCCCTTGCCTGGCTTCATCTGTGTTGAAATGGCAGGCACGCACCACTGCAGACCTCAGTCTCTAGGACATATGAAGCAACTTGACTTCTTCATAGGATGTCGTGACTTTTCTCCGCTTCTCGGGAACATTTCCAGCATCACCAGTGCCACTTCGTGTGGGTCCCATGGTGTTACTCAAGGTTTACAATATAATACTAAATATGAAAAGTACACGAGAAGCTCGAGAGATCACTTTTTACTGTGATGTGAAATTTATGGGAGAGATAAGCAGTTCACGTGGGGATGTTCAGCCTTGGATGGCAGCAGCATTTTAAGTGGGTACTTGCAACATTTGCGCTGATGGCAACAGCCACGAGAGATGTCTATGAAATTATTATTTGATGGATTTTAACTTTTTATGATAGATTTGTGTACATTTTAGAGGAATAAACAATAAAAATAGACTAGAACCAACATATATTTTGTGGGTTCATGACACCCCCTAACTTTCTCTTAATATTTTGACAGTCACTAGGCCCCATGGTTCATTGGTGAGTTTATTCCAATGGTCAAAAATCTCCAGAAAATTTCCCAATATATTTATTTTTTTTAAGTCCATGTATAGATGTTCCCACGCAGTTTAAATTTGTGGTGTTCGCGGGTCAACATTTGCGCTTGTTATTTTAAAACAGTTATCACATGCTTTCCAGTCTGCGCTTTGAACACTATGTACCAAAATTAAGTTTTAGCCCAGTGTTAAGGAAGAAGCCATGTTGTATGGTTCTGTTGTGCTGACTTATTTTGCTTACTGTTTGGGTTTCTTTTAAATAGTTATATGGCTGCTAAATGATGGTTTATGAAGTACTCATGACATAATTTGAATTTAAAGCTCTGGGGAAGCTTTATTAATGGGAACCACTTGCAGTCATCAATGGCAAATGGCAATTTTAGTATAGCAACACCAAGAGCTGGCTTAATGCTCAGGAGAGAATGTTTCATCACCTTCTTGTGTTTTCTGGTGCTCTGCACGTCCAGAGAAACTTCTCTAGTCTAGTAACGAACTGTAGAAATGATCCCTGGAAATACTCTTCAGAAGCTTGTTTTAAAGAGGATAGAATTGAATTCAATTTCTTTAGAAATCTAATGTGTTGGTATTTGTGATTTTTCTAGGTACTTGCGATCATTAGTTCAGAATGTGTTATTAATTCAGCGCTTCAAGAAATCCATTATTGAGCATTCACCCAGGCAAGAACGCCTTAACTTCTGGTTAGATATAATTTTTGAGGCAACAAATGAAGTTACCAATGGACTCCGATTTCCAGTAAGATATGCTAAATTCATTTTTTTAAGATTAAAGAAAAGGGAAAGTAGGGGTTGGTGCTATCTACTTATTGAATTCTCTGAAAGGAAGAAAAGTGTAATTGAAAATGTTGGGATAACCATCAATCTTATGCAGAATTAGCAAGTTATGATCAGCTCACTGGAAAAAGTTGGCTATATCCTCTAAAACAGTGGTTCTCAACTGGAAGTGATTGTGTCCCCCATGGGGACAAAAGAGACGTTTTTGGTTGTCACAACTGGGGAAGAAGGTGGTGCTACTGGCAGCTGGTAGGTATAGCCAGAGTTCTGCTGAACATCCTGCAATGCACAGAACAGTCCCCTACGGTTATTATCCAGCTCAAAATGTTAGTACTGCTGAGAAAGGGAAAGCTTCCTTTAAAACAATGTTTTTCAACCTTTTTTATCTCATGGCACACTTGAACTTATAGTTAAACTTTGGTGGCACGCTTAAATTATGTTGATTAAAGAGCAAAATAAAGAATATACTTACTATGCTTTGAACTGCTTCCGAAAATAATTTAATGAATGATCGTTAACGTTTTTCATGGCACACCAGTTGAAAATCACTGCTCTAAACCAATGTAGTACTAAGAGTGAAAACGTGGAATGCACAGGAGTTTCCTGCTAAGCTTTGGTTTGCCTCCAGTGCCACTCATGAATATATAAAACTTTATGGAAGAAGCCGAATTGATTTTAGCTTTGCACTGAGTTTTTGTTTCAATTTTGTGGCCATCTTAGGAGGTGTCATAAGTAAGATACATAAGTGCCTTGGAAATTGAGCTGCAGATAATCGCGTTCGAGATTTTGTGAACACGCTGCCGTTTTCAAGAACTTCATTAAACATCTAAGAAAAGATTAGGTTGCTCGAAATGATTATGATAATTATCTTGTTGCTAGGTAGTATGTTATTAAAGTCTTCTTTTAACTATGAAATATTTCCAACCTAGCGTAAGGTATAAAAAGAGTAATGGAACAGACGCTCATGCAATCCCTTCTCGGGTTTGGCTATCCATCTGAAGCATGTTGGATTCGCTTTGCGGATTTATTCCCCCCCCATCCCTCTCCTCTCCCTCCTCGCTTCTTTTTCTCTCCCCTTCTCTCTCTTAACAAAGTGCCACCTTACTGGTGGACTGTCACCTCCTCTTACATCCCCCCGCGTGTTTCCAGGCTTGGCACGCAGTTGGTTCTCACTGAGTGTTTTTGCACACAGATCTTCCCCCTTCCTCACTGGGCAGGGTCCGCTGGGTTTTCTATTCCCGTATGTCACAGGAATCTGTTCTTATTTTAGGTGCTGGTGATAGAGCCAACCAAAGTCTACCAGCCTTCTTACGTTTCTATAAACAACGAAGCCGAAGAGAGAACTGTTTCTTTATGGCATGTCTCGCCCACGGAAATGGTAAGGAAGGAACATCACGAGCCGCTCTCTTTCTTCTGTGTTATTGACCCAAAGATTCCATTTTCAAATAGAAAAGTCGACATTCTAGTATTTAAAAGAACGGACCCCCACACTTAACGTCTGGATTCCGAGAGCTGTGAAATCGCAGGTAACAGGGAGGAAGGAGGTCTTTCCGTTTCGTGTGTGTGAGTGCGTGTGTGTATGGGGAGCGTGCGTGTATAAACATAAAACACATACAGGTTTGTCTTTTAAGAAGTTAAACCATGAAGAAGTAGATAGAGGGCACACAGGAAAAGTCCCTTGATAGTCCCCAAACTGGTCCCCATTCCCATCCTCATCCCCAATGATTTGGTGGCTATCCATTTATCCTTTTGCTAAATTCACTTATTTACAAAACAATTATAGTAGGCGTATTATAGAGAGAGAGAAGCATTTGATATTAAACTGTGACCATATAGTATGTATTTACTCTCTTACAACCTTTTTAACTCATCCACAAATCATGGAGGGCTTTTCAAGTAGCACACACTTTTCCATCTGATCTTTGTAAGTGTCATATTCCCGATGTTCCTGTATCATATGGTACATTTCCTGCTATGGATGAACCCTACTTTACTTCACCACTTTCCTACTGATGTGCATTTATGGCCGCCAGTTTTCACTCTTGCCAATGATACATCAATTCACCTCTGGGCGGTGAAAAGGAGCAGAGCAATAAGGAACAGAAGATTCCCAGAAACAGACCTTCTGGACTCTCTAGGGTACATATGATGAAAACTTGATAGTTCCTGTCAAATTTGTCCCATTCCAGTTTATGCTCACGTTGACAATCTAAGGGATGAGCAATATTAATTGCCTATGAAAAGAGGTTCCAGAAATGCTGGGCTGGGCCTAACGTTTTATAATAGCAATATTTTCCTCTCTATCGAAAAGTACTTCATCAACTTTTTTTGTTCATATATTTCACAGTAATGAAGACACACAGACCCTTTGATAAGTACATTAGATAGGGTTATTTGCTTTTTGTGTGTTTTCATGGAATGGAGGTAGAGTTACGCCATTACCTTGACAAAGAAGGCTTGTTTTTCTTCCTGGAAACCAAAGTGTGAATGATTATATTTTAATCAGATAAAAATAAGCAGTGTCCTCAAAAATAAAATGCAGCACCATAGAATAAGCCAAGGCCCAAATTCATATTAGAAATGCCTCATCCAAAATAGTCATGCTGGCTCAAGTACAGACCACTAACCTTGTCCAGTGTTTAATGTTAGAATAATCTTCTTATCATTGGAAATGGAGTTAGCAGCCATTAGTGAAGACAGGCTGCTGTGATAAGCTTGTGTTTCTTCTTCTGTACTGTGTACATTAAATTTTTGAGGATAAAAGAGAAAGCTTCAAGAATAAATGGTATTCATACAGATACAGCACATTTGAAGAATGCACACACCTTCTATTTAATTTGCTTCTTTTTGTTTAGAGCCTGTGATTGAAGTATTATACACGCTGAAAAGTATATAAAACATAAAGGTACACCATGGATTTTTACAAAGTACAGGTTAATAGCCAGCGCAGGTCAAGAAACTGAACATGAGGAGTCCTCTCATCCCATCCCCCGCCAGCCTCGTTCACATTCACTTTCACTTTGTGCCACCCTCCACGAAGCACCCAGCTCTCAAGACCGAAGCTCTTGTACCAGAGATGAACCTGTTTATTTTCTTTGCATCATGGAAACCACTGTGATATCAGAGAATTTTCAAAATTATGATATGTAATCTCACTATTTCATTGCTATAGAGACAAAATACCTCATGTTGACAAGAACTTGCAGGAAAAAAACTAAGGCTATTAAAGCAACTCTTTGTACTTTTAAAGCAAAATGGTTTTGATCATATAGAATTCTACAAACTTTGCCCACCTCTCTTGAATCTTATGATGGCTGCTGGCCCTAATGGAAATTTCCATTGGTATATGTGACATCTCCCTAGTTGCAGAAGTTTTACTTTGTTTGTATATATTCTGTAATCAGGAGTGGGAAAGAACTATATTAGCAGCAAACACTCGTTTTCCTTGATGGATGAAATGTTTTGCATGAGAGCTTGTAGTTGTCAGAGGAAACATCTGAGAGAAATATAAATTGCCTTTTTCTGTGAGAGGAATCCTTTGCTTTTGCCTTCATTTGCAATTTTGAAATTCTGCAGATTTTGAAAGCAGGCAGATTTGCCTAAAAAGAGATGACATTTTCCTGCACAATGTTGCATTTTTACCTGTGAGCTGTGGACGGTGGGAAGGGAATACTCCTATGAGGTCAGACAGCTAAGTCTGTGAACTCACCCTAGAAAAAGTGCGACATACCTCACTGCTGAATATGACTGGGGTCACTTTTGAAGCACTCCCCCTTGGGAAGCTATGCACGATGCCAGTGCCTAGTCCACCCTTCAAAATACTTTATCTAGTATGAGTTCACGAGCTTAATTGTCAGGCCTTATATGGTGCCAGCATCAGTGCATAGCTTCCCAAGGGGAGTACTTTGAGGGTGACCTTTGAGTCGTGAAATTCAGCAAAGAGGGATGTAGCACCTTCTCTAGGATGAGTTCGTGGACTTAATTGCCTGACCTCATATGTATATTTACATCTAAGGGGAACATCACTGTAAAATGCAATGAAGTTCCTAGTTTATTAGCCGAGAATTCAGAAACTAATTGGAAGCGAGGAGGCAGTGGCATGTTGGTAAATGTTGAACAAGCAGCTTCCTGGGGTTACAGGCTAACATGTAGGGTTTGCAGATTTCTTTGATGTAAATATTCCCTCATGGTCAGTTTCAAGCAAACTATTATCAGGTCACCAAACATGAGATTAGAAAGAAATAAGCAAAATTGGCTTTCCCAATCTTAGGTAAGCTGCATCCAGCACAGCAGTGCTGCACAGAGCTAGAGACTTCAGGGTCCCTACTAATGTTCCGTCTCTGGATTTGGATGCTAGTTACAAGGGGTGGGCATTCATTTTGTGAAGAATTGAGGCAATTACCGCTAATCTGTGCCCTTTGCTGAATGAATGTTGTACTCTAATATAAAAGTTCAGTAACACTTTTTTAAAATTTCAGATTAATATGAGGGTACGAATGATTAGGTTATATT
Source organism: Arctocebus calabarensis (assembly GCA_963573935.1). Classification (NCBI taxonomy): domain Eukaryota; kingdom Metazoa; phylum Chordata; class Mammalia; order Primates; family Lorisidae; genus Arctocebus; species Arctocebus calabarensis. The sequence continues at coordinate 6,354 of CAUYON010083960.1, read as the reverse complement.
TGCATTTCTTAGGTAAAGTTCAAGTTGTAGTTGGGCCTTTCACCCAGAGGGATGTGCTGTATACCCCACACTTTGTGCCCATTAGGTGAGAGCACACCAATCCCCCTCCCTCCTCTCCTCCCTCCTCCCATTCACTCCTCCCCCCTCACCATTGTCTCCCCATTCCCTCCTCCCCCTCCTCATTTGAATTCAGCTGTGTTTTCCTCTCCTGTGGGCCTGTAGTTGTTTATCTGTTGGTTTCATGTTAGTATTGAGTACATTGGATACTTTCTTTTCCGTTCCTGTGATACTTTACTAAGAAAAGTGTGATTCATCTCCATCCAGGTAAATACAAAAGATGGAAAGTCTCCATTTTTTATGGCTGAATAATATTCCATGGTGTACATATACCACAGTTTGTTAATCCGTTTATGGGTTGATGGGCACTCGGGTTGATTCCATGTCTTGGCAATTATGAATTGAGTGCTCCCTGGAAGTAATTCTTTTAAGAATCAGTTATCCTTCTCGATAGCGCCCAACACTACCAGATCCTGTGTCTGTCCAGATAAAACTCAGATCCTTTACCAAGTGTTCAAGGCCCTCTCTACACAGTCCTGACCCTCCTTTCTTCTTTATCTCCAACTTTCAGTGCCAGCCAGACTGTCTTCTTACCAGCCTCTTAGCTGGCCCTGCAGGGACCCCCATCTGCACTTTTGTTCCCATCCTTCTTCCTCCCTGAAAGCCCTTCTTCCAACTATCCAAGTGTTCGCTTTTGCAAAGGCATCTTAAGTCATCCTTGCGAAACTTTCACTGAATGTCTGTGGGTGTCCCAATCGCCTTATCTTGTGCAAAAGTGTGACCTGTGGCTTCTTATTTATACGTTTTTGAAATGTCTTCCCGAATGTAGAAGCCCATACGTGACTTGTACATGTTTATATCCACAGGGGCTCTACAGCCTGTGCCCGTTGGTTATGACATAAAGGGAAAGACGAGATGTCCATGTTGTTTACTTTTTTTTTTTTTTTTAGAGACAGTCTCACTTCACACAGCTCACAGCAACCTCCAACTCCTGGGCTTAGGCGATTCTCTTGCCTCAGCCTCCCAAGTAGCTGGGACTATAGGCACCTGCCACAATGCCTGGCTATTTTTTGTTGCAGTTTGGCCCGGGGCTGAGTTCGAACCCGCCACCCTCAGTATATGGGGCCGGTGCCCTACTCACTGAGCCACAGGTGCCGCCCCATGTTGTTTACTTCTTAACTAGTACATCTTCCTCCCAAATCAGGAATTTCCTAGCGATACCCTGGAGGAAGCCTACCATTTGGGAATACCTTAAAAACTCATGTTCTCAGCTTTCTGTATGTGTTGAACTTCTCACAGGTGGATGTGCGTCAGACAAGGCTCTCTTGAACCTGCTGATTCCCATTTCCCTGAGTGATTTGGGACATGCTTCTCCTCTGAAGTGTACTGAGTCTTTCTATGCAATTGGATCTGGTTTGATGAATTTCATATTTTCATGTCTGTTTACCTTTCATGGCCTCTGCTGGCTTCCCCTGTCATGTAGAGTGGAGGCTGCAGTCCTGATGGCAGCCCACAGGCCCTATGTGACCTGAGCCCACCAGCTGTCCAGCCTCCCAGCCTCCCCTCCCACTCTCCCCTCACTTCACTCCAGCCACTCACTTCCTTTTTGGCCGCTGAAAATGCCCAGCACCATCCTGCCCCCTGGCCTTTGCACTTGCTCTTCCCTCTACTTGGGAAGCTTCCCCCAGGTATCCACATGGCTCACTGCTTCCCCTCTTTAGCTCTCTGTTTAAAAGTCATCAGCGAGGCCTTCCCTGGGCATCCAGCTTAACAACATGACCCTCGCCCCACCTCAGTGCTCCTCCCTGCTTTATTTATCCTCATAGCATTTTTATCCTTCCCCGTGCTATCATTTTGCTGTTTAATTTCTTATCCATCTCCCCTCACTGGACTGTAAACCCCATGAGTTCAAGGAGTCTGTGGTTTTCTAAAGTATCTTCAGGGTTGATCCCTTGCCTAGCATGTCATAGGTGCTTAATCAACATGTCCGAATTGCTCTTTTCCCATTGGGAACCATCTTCCCAATCTGTTCCTGTTGCCGTGGCTCCAGGATGGCAGGAAACTAATCACCTAGTGGTTCGTGGCAGTTCTCCTGAGCCATATGCTCAGTCACTTGGCTCTTCTATTTCTCTTCCCTGGGTGGCTTAGTTACTCATTTGTGACATTCCCCAGGCCAACGAAATTGATTTTCCTACTTGAAATTATTTTCTGCAGTTGAAATGTATTGGCGTTGTAACCTGTGGATTTCCGGAAACTAGGATTTTAGACATCCCTTCTGAGGTTAAGCCTTGTGCAAAGTTTAGGGGCAGAGAATGATTTGGGGGGGGGGGATGAGCGTTTATGTGAGGGTACAAGCCCACGAGGTCACAATATTTGAATTTGTTAGGTAGAGTCCCTCTAGTAGTTGCATCCTACACCCAAACAGAGTCGTTTCAGAAAAGAGAAGTGCATCTTGATACTGATTGAAATCACAGTTAGTTTCTCTATTTGTCAGGGTAGGCTAGTTGCTAAAACACAGCATGTTATATCCGGGAACACCAGAAACATAATATATTCTAAAACTTCACTTGCATCTCCAATCTGGAGCAAACAATATACATTTGAAATCTGAATTTGAGATAGAAATCATAAGCACACAATTAGTACACAATGTCTTTATTTCCATTCCATGTTTCTGTCTCCTTTCGATCTTGCAGTGAATAGGGAAAGAGTAAGAGGATGGCTGTGGAGGTGCTCACAAGCCAAGCCCACAGGTGATGTCTATCACTCCTGCTCAAATGCCATTGGTCAGCATTCTATCCTATGGTTCCATTGTTGCATGGGAGGCTGGGAAATGTAGTTTAGCTATGTGTTCAGGGAGGGAAAAAAACTGATGAATGCAGAATGGTATCTGCCACAGTCTGGCTTCTCCAATGTGTTTGCAAGTTGCTCAACTTAGGTGAGCTGTTCTTATGTTCATTTTAGAGTTTTCTTACTGTGTTTACAGAAGATGAAAATCCATTCCCTGTATACCTACTGTGTGCTTATTATTTCCATCTGAAATTTAGAATATTTTAAAGTTATATTGTATGCTCTAAAGGACTTTATTGATACAAGCGAATTTTTACAATACTTTAGAAAATGTTTCTGGTGTTCCAACTTATGCAAGGTACATGGCTATAACCCCTAAACCACTACTCAAGTAAAATAGCAGAAATGAATGACCACAGAACGAAACCAAAAATGATTCTTTGCTTAGAAAAAAAAATCAAGCTATTGATTTCTGTGTTTGATACTTGCAGAAACAAATCCACGAGTGGAATTTTACAGCCTCTTCCATAAAGGGAATAAGGTAAGAACATAGGAGAAAATGTAGTTATTGTTTAAATACAAATGAGATGATGATGACTTATGCGGTATAACGTTTCCACTTATTCAGAATATGGGAGGTTCTATTCCTTCTCGGCCTTTTGGCTAAGATCAAGTGCAGAATATGGGAGGTTCTTATTTTCAACAGAATCGAAAATGGACAATTTTCTGTTCTGTTGCCTGCTCAGGCTAGTTCCTAATGTGCTGTTCGTAAGAGCTGCTTAGCTTTGTTAAGAACAGAATAGTTTTTCTTATATCCAGCAGACAAAACTCTCCCGTCAAACTTTGAAGTTGTGTCTGGAGAGAGAGAAAATGTGTCTTCCTCGAGCCAAAGATGTTCAAGTGCTCAGTGACCTCAAAGGCTAAAGCCAGGAGTTATTGGGTAACGACACTTGGCTCGGGGTCTCCTAGGCAGAGTAACGGGGCCCAGAGGTGGTGTTAGGGAGGGTGCGAGGTGCTGTCTTCTAAGGAGAGGTGTGGCACTTGCCTTTTGGATCACGAGTGGTGACCATCTGGGCCCGAGTGGTGTGGGCTGCTCCACCTCAGCGGCACTCGTCACCCCAGCAGCCTGCTCCCGGGTAGAGGTGAATGCTGATCTCTCGTTGCTCTGTGACATCGGGAAAGCCGGCCAGCCTCTCTAGGTCTGTTGCTTCTCTGTTTCCATCATATAAAGGCTTGGACTAGGGCTCTGCTTTCTCTGACTCTGAGATTGCCTCAGCCACCGAAGAAATCCCCAAGTTACCTCTAGATGTACGATCCTATCCTTGGTACATCAGTGTGTAAATTAGAATACTGTTGACCTCGTTTTATCAGAAAGGAAGTAATTTAAGTAGTGCATTCAGATAATACAGTACTGCCCAGAAAATACCAAGTAATTCAAAGGTGCTGAATTTTTTCAAAAAATGTATCAGTAAGTAAGTTACATGAGCACGTGGAATCAGGAGCCTTCTGTTCGGCCCCCTCTTACAGACACCTCTAGCTGCCGTTTCGGTCATCAGTGGGGATTTGCCAAGGGCCTCGGGACTCATGTGACATGAAGAGTATACTTTGAGCACTCCCAAGCCCATCCAGCTAACTGCTGGAGCTCTTTCACACATTGGTTTTCACAATTTGCTGGTGTAGAGCCTAATTTTCATTGAGTCCCCCGGCACTGTTAGTGTTTCCCCTCAGTACTTGTCATATAGCGTATGATATGAAAAGTGAGGTGAGAAGGTTTGGGTATCCAGAGGACATGATTTAGAAGGGACAGGGTAAAGTGGCTTCAGTTGTTTGAAGGGCTTATTATAGAAGACAGTCTTCTGTTTTTCATAGTGTCACCTGGCAGAATGAGGGCCACTGAGAATGAAGAACTTTTTTTTTTAAGAGACAGAGTCTCACTTTGTCACCCTTGGTGGAGTATCATGGTGTCATAGCTCACAGCAACCTCAAACTTTGGGCTCAAGTGATTCTCTTGTCTTAGCCTCCTGAGTAGCTGGGACTACAGGCATCTGCCACAATGCCCAGCTACTTTCAGAGACGACGTCTCACTCTGGCTCAGACTGGTCTCGAACCTGTGAGCTCAGGCAATCCACCCACCTTGGCCTCCCAGAGCTCTAGGATTACAGGCGTAAGCCACTGCACCCAGCCCAGTGAAGAACTTTCTGACAGAGAAATTTATCAGCAGAGAGAACATAGTGATTTTTTTGTCACTGGTTATGTCCAGACTAGCTGAGTATTGCTTGGAAGACCTGTAGGGTCAAGTGCAGATATTGGGTACAGATGGATCAGATAACATTCAAAGGCCTTTCTTGAGCTATGATGCTGTGTTTATTTCTGTTTCCCTTGTGTGGGCACAACACTGTGTCTGGTTTCCAAATCTAGAAATTCCTTTGATATCATGATAAATTAGTTCACAAATACCTTGCTTTTCTTTCTTCATAACATTATAAACTCCTTTTGAAGGCAGAGACTGTGCTTTATTACTCTTTTCTGTTGCCCCTACACTTTGCTTAGCACTGCATTATTGTAAGAATAGGTTCTTCATACATATTAGTTAAACTCACTGGATGAATACAAACTCAAAGAAGATAAATGTCCCTGGTATTTAATTTCATAGAAGACTGAAAGAGAAATTGGGGGGTTGTTCATTGAAACATGAATAAATCTTTGGGAAATTCGTAGAAATGAAGAAACTCTGTTTCTAGAGTTTCTCAAAAGCTTAAAATTGGTATCATAACTTATGTATATGTAATCTTATGTCTTAAAATTTACAGCCTATCCAAGTTTGATGAACGGTGTTGTTTTCTTTACGTCCATGATAATTCTGACGACTTTCAAATCTATTTTTCCACTGAAGACCAGTGTAGCAGGTGAGTTACAGCCAACTTAGATATTTGCAATCTAATTATGGTGAATCATTTTTAAGGGGCCTTTGTTGTGAAAGATATTTACTTGCTAGCTTCTCTTTCTTGAAACTTTAAGGTTCAGTGCCTGTGGCTCAACTGGCTAAGGCGCCAGCCACATACACCTGAGCTGGCAGGTTCGAATCCAGCCCAGGCCCGCCAAATAACAATGACGGCTGCAACCAAAAAAATGGCCGGGCGTTGTGGTGGGCGCCTATAGTTAGCTACTTGGGAGGCGGAGGCAAGAGACTCGCTTGAGCCCAGGAACTGGAGGTTTCTGTGAGCTGTGATGTCACGACACTCTCTCCAGGGTGACAGCTTGAGGCTCTGTCTCAAAAAAAAAAGGCTCGGCGCCTGTGGCTCAACGGGCTAAGGCGCCAGCCACGTACACCTGAGCTGGCGGGTTCGAATCCAGCCCCCGGGCCCACCAAACAACAATGACGGCTGCAACCAAAAAAATGGCCAGGCGTTGTGGCGGGCGCCTGTAGTCCCAGCTACTTGGGAGGCGGAGGCAAGAGACTCGCTTGAGCCCAGGAATTGGAGGTTGCTGTGAGCTGTGATGCCACAG
>CAUYON010083959.1:0-16553 GCA_963573935.1 Arctocebus calabarensis | reverse complement strand
AAGCAAGACACTCAAGATAGGTATAATAGTACTACTCACACAAAAACTTAAATATCACCTCAAAAAAAAAAATCACAAGACAAAAGAGAAAGCAATTTCACTGTTATAAAATAAGATATTTCATGCAAAGTATTAACTCTGCTCCCCCAAAGCCCAACCTCCCAACAAACAAAAAACTATCTGGGACTACTGCTATGCTAACATATTAACCACAGTATAATCATTCATAGGAAAACAGTAATTAAGCAATGAATTAAATTAAATAACAAATTTCAAACTATCATAAACTCATAGACCACAATGATTTTACAAAACAAGCAATTCGAGAAATCTTATAAACAATAAAAAAAGAAGAAACATTTCAATATCATTCTACTTGATCTAGATACACCGGATATTGAAATTGGAGAAAAAATATTGTTATAAAGGGAAATTACAAACATGTTTCACTTATAGATGAGGATGCAATATCCTAAACAATATATTGACAAGTTGAATTAAAAAATTAATATTTAAGTAATGTACTTTGGTCAAAATTGAATACAATTTATATGAAAGTTAGTTTTTTTTTCTTTTTTGCTATTTTTGCCCTGGGCTGGGTTTGAACCCACCACCTCCAGTATATGGGGCCTGTGCCTTACTCTTTTGAGCCACAGGCACTGCCCTGTTTTCTATTTTTTTTATTTTTTGAGACAGAGCCTCAAGCTTTCACCCTGGATAGAGTGCTTTGGCATCACAGCTCACAGCAACCTCCAATTCCTAGGCTCAAGCGAGTCTCCTGCCTCCACCTCCCAAGTAGCTGGGACTACAGGTGGCCGCCACAACGCCCGGCCATTTTTTTTAGGTTGCAGCCATCATTGTTGTTTGGTAGGCCCAGGCTGGATACGAACCCGCCAGCTCAGGTGTACGTGGCTGGCGCCTTAGCCCGCTGAGCCACAGGCGCCGAGCCGCTGTTTTCTATTTTTAGTAGAGACGGGAGTCTTGCTCTTGCTCAGGCTGGTTTCGAACTCCTGAGCTCAAGCAATTTGCCTGTCTCGGCTTCCCAGAGTGCTAGGATAACAGGCATAAGCCACACAGCACCTGGTCAAAAGGTTCTGTTTCTCAATTGGGTGGTAGGTTCAAGAGTTTATGTTGTGCTACTATGTGACTTATCTATGGGGCTTTTTATTTTGTTTTTGTTTGGGGGTGTTTTTCGCTTTTTTTTTTTTTTTTAATGAAGTTTATTTATTCATTTATTTTGTTGTTGTTGCAGTTTGGCCAGGGCTGGGCTTGAACTCAGTACATGGGGCCAGCACCCCACTCATTGAGCTACAGGCACCACCTGTGCTTTTTTTTTTTTTTTGAGTCAGTCTTACTCTGTTGACCAGGCTAGAGTTCGGTGGTATCTTGATAGGCCACTGCCACTTCAACTCCTGGCCTCAAGTAATCTTCCTGTCTTCGCCTCCTGAGTAGCTGCTGGGACTATAGGCATATGCCACCACACTGGGAGTTAGCCTTTTTTTTTTTTTTTGTAGAGATACTGGTCTTGCTGTGTTGCTCAGACTGGTCTTGAACTCCTGGGCTCAAGCTATTCTCTGGAGCCTTGGCCTTCCAAAGTGCTGAAATTACAGGCCTGAGCCAGGAGGCCAAGTCTTGGGTAACATTAAATAATAAATTTGTGAAATATCTGAGATTTTGTTTCACAACTACTAATCTTCAATGCTGAGGATTTAAAGTATTGTCTTTATTGCAATTTTTTCCTCTAAAATTCCTTAGACATCTGTGCAAAGAGACAAATGACATCCTGGACATTTCCAGAAATTGGTTTCCTAGTTGCTCTGAGAATGATTGCCTATTAAGAAAGCTCTTATAGGCTCGGCGCCTGTGGCTCAAGCGGCTAAGGCGCCAGCCACGTACTCCTGAACTAGCGGGTTCGAATCCAGCCCGGGCCCGCCAAACAACAATGACGGCTGCAACCAAAAAATGACGGGCGCTGTGGCGGGAGCCTGTAGTCCCAGCTACTTGGGAGGCAGAGACAGGAGACTCGCTTGAGCCCAGGAATTGGAGGTTGCTGTGAGCTGTGATGCCACAGCACTCTATCCAGGGTGACAGCTTGTGGCTCTGTCTCAAAAAAAAAAAAAAAAAGAAAGCTCTTATATATTCTTTACCGGTTCCACTTGACCCAAATGTAACACTTTAAGTGACAAGTAAATCAATTATACTTCTTTGGCATGGATTGCATATGCTATTCATCTACATTTGACAGCATCCTGTAAGAAGGAAAGGTAATGGCGGTAACAAGCTTATTTTAGACATTACATAACCTTTCATCTTTCATGAAAAAATATTGAGAAGCCAATATTGGCAATCAGTATTGCCGGTCTTTGAGAAGTGTTCCCGTGAAACAACTAGTGGAAGGGAGCCTTGCTGGAAAGTATAGAAATGTTCCATTTTCTGAAATCAAAGCAGTTACAGTGTAAGAGGGAGAAGGCCGAACGAGTCCTACTTATCCCTCAAGTCTTACCTCAACTAAACTTTCTCCAGGTAAGTGCCCTTCCTTTGTGTTCCCTTAATGCTCTCTACTTTTGACACAAACCAAAAAGATTGCCGCTGTCGCCCGTGTTTACACAGCAGAACCTGCCGAGCTCGGTCCCTGAGTTAGGTTTGGGCCGCCCTCCTCCCCGCCCCTCCCCACCCTCCCCGGCTCCTTCCCTCCCTGCGGGCGCCCCGCCCCCTCCGCGGCGGGCTGCGGCGTGGGAGGCTCGTCCCTCCGCTCCCCATTGGCCGCTCAGGGGGCGGTGCGTTTCCGACCTCTCGATAGGTCCCCGGCCGAGACGTCTCCCGCATCTGGCCTCAGTTGTCATTTCCGGGGTAAGATGGCTGCAGCGCGTGTGTTGAGAACCTGGAGCCGGAATGTTGGGCAGCTGGTAAGCCGGTTTGGGCATATCTGAAGCCAGGAAGGAGTGATTGTTCGGAGTCTCCCAGGAGTGGTGTGTTACTTTCTCCTCCAGTGCCACGCATACAGTGCACGCGTGATAGACAGGTGGAGGGATGCATGCAAAACCAAGGACAGAGAAGGTGGCCAGCCGACCTGTCTGGAGTGGAAACACACTCCTGCCCCGTACCTGGGCGCACTTTTGCAGGGACTCAGTCGCCCTGCTGCTCCTTCTGCACCCGAGGCCCGGCTAGCCTTTCTCCTGCTAAACTTTCATCGAGCACCTTCCAGGTGTCAGGCATTGTAATAGGGACGCGGGATACAGAGATGTATTCAGCCAGCGTATATTGAGCGCCCTCGGTGTGCCAGACCCTGGTAATAGGAGCCCTACCCTCGGGGAATTTATGATCTGGAGGAAAAGACCGTTCAGCCAAAGAATATCGCCATGATCCTTGCCTCTGAGGAACCGAGATGCTTTTTACTCTTTTGGCCCGTCTTTCTCCATGTTGACAGCACGTATCATTTCAACCCTTCTATCACCAAGGCTGTGTGTGACTCACTACCACCTCCTCTGCACTTCCCACTCTTTCCCACAGTCTTTTAGCACCAAGCACCGACGTGTCCTGGTAGTAATACTGTTTCATCCTGTTGGTTTTTCTTTCTAGAACCTTTTTTGTTGCAGTTTGGCCCGGGCCGGGTTTGAACCCGCCACCCTCGGTAGATGGGGCTGGCGCCTTGCCCACTGAGCCACAGCGCCGCCCTTTTCTAGAACCTTTTCCCTTTCCCATGTTGCTGGCTTGGTGGACCCCTGATCTTACAGCTCTGCAAGAGCCTGGTATGTACCAATACTGAGGATACATTGTGAACAAGACAGACACCATCCCTTCCCTCTCAGAGATTAGGATTTGTGGAGGACAGGGGAGAGGGAGATAGGAATAAACACTAAGCAGTAACAACCCAGCATGAGAAGTGCTGTGATAGGACATGTGCCTAGAGCTACAGGAAGGCACAGGAATGGACACCTATTGTGGGCTTGGAGGTCAGAGAGGAGCTCCCAGAGGATACTGTATGACCTATGATTTGGGAAGGATAAGTAGGAGATAATCAGAGAAGGGGGTGCTTCTCAGCTGCACCTTACCAGGTATGGGCTGCTCTTCTTTTGAGAGCACTTCATTCTTGCCTTTTGTGATACCATCTTCTCAATATTCTTCTTCGTACACCGTTGGCCCCTTAGTCCCAGTATCTTCTTTCCCTACCCAACTTTTAAATATTGGTGTTTCTAAGACTTGGACTTTGGCCCTCCATTCTTTTCCCACTTTCTGGGTTATCTCGTCCACTTTTTAGACTTAGTTGTCAACTATGCTGATGATTCCTAAAGTTCCCAACCACGTCTGCTCCAGACCCATATATTCTACTGTCCTGGAAATCTCAAGTTTTAGATATACGAGGTGTTTTTCAGCTGCAGGTCACAAAAACCCAACCAATAAATAAGAAATTGAGTATTTATGAATATAGAATATTGGCAGCTGGCATCAATTAAATGCAGTGTTTTCATCCTTTTCTATCTCATGGCAAACTTGAACCTATAATTAAACTTCGGTGGCAAGCTTAAATTATGTTAATCAAAAAAAAGAAGAGTAAGAAAAAAATACTTAGTGTGCTTTGAACTTTTTTTTTTTTTGTAGAGACGGAGTCTCACTTTCTCGCCCTCAGTAGAGTTTCGTGGCATCACAGCTCACAGCAACCTCCAACTCTTGGGCTCAGGTGATTCTCTTGCCTCAGCCTCCCGAATAGCTGGGACTACAGGCACCCGCCACAATGCCCGGCTATTTTTCTGTTTTGCAGTTCGGCTGAGGCCGGGTTTGAACCTGCCACCTTTGGTATATGGGGCTGGCACTTGACTTGATGAGCCACAGGCGCCTCCCTGAACTTTTTAAAATTTTTTTGGGGGTGGGGGGACAGAGTCTTACTTTGTTGCCCTCAGTTGAGTTCCATTGCATCATAGCTCACAACAACCTCAAACTCTTGGGCTTAAGTAATTCTCTTGCCTCATCCTCCCAAGTAGCTGGGACTATAGGTGCCCACCACAACACCTGGCTATTTTTAGAGACAGGGGTCTCACTCTGGCTCAGGCTGTTCTTGAGCGTGTGAGCTCAGACAATCCACCTGCCTTGGCATCCCAGAATGCTAGGATTATAGGTGTGAGCTACTGCACCTTGAACTTCTTTTGAAAATAATTTAATTAACGATCTTTAAAATTTTCGCAGCAGGGCTGCACCTGTAGCTCAGTGAGTAGGGCGCCAGCCCCATATACTGAGGGTAATAGGTTCAAACCTGGCCCTGGCCGAACTGCAACAACAAAAAAATATCCGGGCCTTGTGGGCACCTGTAGTCTCAGTTACTCAGGAGGCTGAGGCAAGAGAATCGCCTAAGCCCAGAAGCTGGAGGGTGCTGTGAGCTGTGACAGGGTACAAGGGCGACAAAGTGAGACTCTGTCTCTAAAAAAAAAAAAATTTTTTTTCGCAGCATACCTAAGATCCTCTCATGACATAGCAGTGTACCACAGCACACTGGTTGAAAATCACTGATTAAGGGCAGCCTGTGGCTTAGTGAGTAGGGCGCCAGCCCCATATAAGGAGGGTGGTGGGTTCGAACCCAGCCCCAGCCAAACTGCAACAAAAAAATTAGCTGGACATTGTGGTAGGCACCTGTAGTCCCAGCTACTCAGGAGACTGAGGCAAGAGAGTCGCCTAAGCCCAAGAGCTGGAGGTTGCTGTGAGCTGTGACACCACAGCATTCTACCAAGGGCGACAAAGTGAGACTCTGTCTCTTAAAAAAAAAAAAAAAAGAAGAAAATCACTGATTAAGTGGCTCATCATTATCAGTGTTGTCATTTCCCTAGCCATTCATTAAGCCCTTCCCCCTGGTCACAAGAGGGCTGTTACAACTTATTCCAAGTTCAAGGGAGGAAAGAGGAGGGGTGGAACCAGTCAGACTTAATGGCTAGAACTGGGTTACATGGTCACTGGTCACTGCTACCCATCTGCCATAATGCCTCAATGCACATTAGATTCTCTAGGTTTTGGAACTGAACCCTCAAACCTATTTCCCTTGCTTTAGCCTGCAACTCTGTCTCTGAAAAAAATCTGATCACTACTTTTCCACACTCCCCTCAACTGCATGTGTCCTGGTCCTTCCCAATTGGACTTTCTACCTCAAATCGTATGCCTTTATAACCCATTCTTCACAGTATAGCCAGGGTGATCCTTTTTTTTTTTTTTTTGAGACAGAGCCTCAAGCTGTCACCCTGGATAGAGTGCTGTGGCATCACAGCTCACAGCAACCTCCAATTCCTGGGCTCAAGCTAGTCTCCTGCCTCCGCCTCCCAAGTAGCTGGGATCACAGGCACCCACCACAACGCCCGGCCATTTTTTGGTTGCAGCCGTCATTGTTGTTTGGCGGGCCTGGGCTGGATTGGAACCCGCCAGCTCAGGTGTACGTGGCTGGCGCCTTAGCCTGCTGAGCCACAGGCACCGAGCCAGCCAGGGTGATCCTTTAAGATACATTTGATAATGTTTTCTTGCTTAAAACTTCTCTTAGCAATATGTCCAAAATTCAGATGACTCTGAGGCAACTTCTTTTCTGGATTATTCCAATCTCTCAGACTTCATTTCTTACTAAAACCCACCCATGCTAACCCCAACTCTGACACTGCCCCACACCTAACTCCACACTAAAGCACATTAGAACTCTGTTGCACAGGCCAGGCACGGTGGCTCACACTTGTAATCCTAGCACTCCGGAAAGCCAAGGACAGTAGATGGTCTGAGCTCTACCCTCGAGACTGTCTGAGCAAGAGCAAGATCCCATCTCTACTAAAAACTGAGATATGAGGTATTTTTTTGGGGGGGCAGTTTTTGGCCGGGGCCGTGTTTGAACGCACCACCTCAGGTTTATGGGGCCGGCGCCCTACTCCTAAAGCCATAGGCACCACCCATAAGAGGAGCTTTTGAGTCCAAGAGCTTTAAGTTGCTGTGAGCTGTGACACCATAGTACTCTATCCAGGGTGACAGAGTGAGGCACTTGTCTCAGAAAGGAAATAAAAACTCTGTTGAACAAACTTTACTTAACTGAACACACATTGTGCTCTCTTTGAACTCCAGACCTTTGCACATGTATTTCTTCTGTTTTAAAGACTCTTGCCTTATCCCCTGTAGCCTTATATGCAAGACACCTCATCTTCTGGGTTACTCCTACTCATATCTCAGGTCTTACTTCAATATAACTTTGTCCAGGTAGTAGATTCCCTGCCTTTGGACTCCCTTAAAACACTCTATTTCCCCATAATAGCACTATGTTATAATCACCTGTTTACTTGTCCTTATCTTTCACTGGACTCTACATTCTATAGGAGAAAGAATTCCATCTATTTTGTTCTTTATACAGGGTGTCCTAAAGTTCGTGCACAATTTAAAATAGTTGTCTATTTTTTTTATTTGTTTATTTTTATTTTTATTATTTTTTTATTTAAATGTTTTTTTTGCAGTTTTTGGTGGGGCCAGGTTTGAACCCACCACCTCCGGCATATGGGGCCAGCACCCTACTCCTTTAAGCCACAGGCGCTGCCCTATTTGTATTTTTATTTTTTGACACAGAGTCTCACTATGAAACTCTTGGGCTTAAGTGATTCTCTTGCCTCAGCCTTCCAAGTAGCTGGGACTATAGTCGCCCCACAATACCCAGCTATTTTTTTTGTTGTTGTAGTTGTCATTGTCGTTTGGCAGGCCCAGGCTCAAACCCACCAGGGTCAGTGTCTGTGGCTGGCACCCTAGCTGCTGAGCTATAGGCACCGAGCCTTATTTATTTATTTTTGAGACAGAGTCTCACTCTGTTGCCCGTGGTAGAGTGCTGTGGCGTCATAGCTCACAGCAACCTCAAAATCTTGGTCTCAGGTGATTCTCTTGCCTTAGCCTCCTGAGTAGCTGGGACTACAGGTGCCTACCACAATGCCCAGCTATTTTTAGAGATGAGGTCTCGCTCTTGCTCAGGCTGATCTTGAACCTATGAACTCAGGCAATCCAATAGACTTGGCCTCCTAGAGTGACCCACTATGCCCGGCTTACTAGTTATCTCTTAAATTGCATGGGACTTATATGGTCCCCCTGTATAATCCCAGTGCCTGTCATCTGGTATTTACTCATATATATCTGTTGAATGATTAGTAAGAAAAAATCTGGTTTTTCATCTTTTATAAAAAGTTTCGAAATAGTTCTTACCACCTATACTAAATTATTTAGATGATTTTTCCTTGTGTTTTACACTTCCCTGAGACTTCATGCATTTGATTCTTAACCAAATGCCATACTGAATGTTTCTTTTGTGTCTTCTTTAGTAAAGCATAGTAGTTTAAATTTAAGAATTTGAATATAGTCATATATTGCCTATATTTAGCTTTGAATTCCCAAGTCCAGCACAGTGTCTGACTTAAGGCACTCTTAGGTTTTAATGTATTGAGTTGAATACATTCAGGCTCACTTATTTCTATAACATATTATTTTGTATTATACCAAGTTGTTTTATAAAATATTTTAATCTAAATAGTCATTTATAGATTACCATAAGAAAACCCTTGCATATAATATTATGCATTTTCTCAGTGTCTTTATATATTAAATATTTCTTTCTTTCTTTCTTTTTCTGCAGTTTTTGGCCAGGGCTAGGTTTGAACCCGCCACCTCCAGCATATGGGGCCTGTGCCCTACTCCTTTGAGCCACAGGCGCCACCCTATATGTTAACTATTTCTTTAGAATTCTTTAATAGTTTTATTTCAGGAAGTCTTTTTTTTTTTTTTTTTGAGACAGAGCCTCAAGCTGTCACCCTGGATAGGGTGCTATGGCATCACAGCTCACAGCAACCTCCAATTCCTGGGCTCAAGCGAGTCTCCTGCCTCTGCCTCCCAAGTAGCTGGGACTACAGGCGCTCACCACAACACCTGGCCATTTTTAGGTTGCAGCCACCATTGTTGTTTGGCAGCCCCGGGCTGGATTTGAACCTGCCAGCTCAGGTGTACATAGCTGGCGCCTTAGCCCATTGAGCCACAAGTGCCGAGCCGTTTCAGGAAGTCTTAATGACTTAATATATCTATAAGCTGATGTATTTATATAGAATATATTGTTATAATTTCCTTCCTTTCAGAAGAATTTTGGACTATATAAACATATTATCAACTCTCAACTTAAGGATGTAATGTTACTAAATAAATGAACAACAAAATGTTCTCTGTGTGCTAGACTTCGAGTTCTTTGATTGCTCAGGCAAAAACACTAATAACCAGTCTTTATAAACGTGATCGTAACTGTGGCCGATAGTATCAAATTATCTAGGCATGTACTCTGGTGCCTAGATAATTTGATATTTATCTTATGATACTGAATGTTCTATTTTTATTTTTTTGAGACAGAGTCTCACGCTGTCTCCCTGGGTAGAGTGCCATGGCATCCTAGCTCACAGCAAACTCCAACTCTTGGGCTTAAGTGATCCTCTTGCCTCGGTTTTCTATTTTTAGTAGAGATGGGGTCTCGCTTTTGCTCAGGCTGGTCTCAAACTCGTGAGCTCAAGCAATTCACCCGCCTCAGCCTCCCAAAGTGCTAGGATTACAGACTTGAGCCACTGCTCTCGGTGTAATTGTTCTACTTTTAGAAAAAGAAAAAAAATGAAATTCAATTAATACTTAAAGAGATAAGTCATTAAGATCATTTATAATTGCTTTTGCTTTTTGTTTTCTCATCTGTAGATTTGTGTTCGATATTTTCAAATATGTAGTAATGTTCATGTTTTGAAGCCAAATTATATGTGTGTCTTCGGTTATCCTTCATTCAAGTATAGCCATCCACATCACCTATTGAGAACAACTGCTGGTGAGTATGATCGCAAAGTAGCATATATAAAATAATGTTTTGTATTTTATTCAGTAATTGTTTATTTCAGTATATGACCTTTCACACACTTTCCTTACAATGGTGTCTTGAAAATGTTGGGGATAGGTTGTGCTGTCATTTGCCTTGCTAAGTGCAATACTCAGCATTGATATGACTTTCTCAACCACAGTAAATTATTGTTTTTTTTATTTTTTTATTTTTTGAGACAGAGTCTTACTATGTCATCCTTGGTAGAGTGCTGTGGCATCACAGCTCATAGCAACCTCAAACTTAAGCTTGGGCTTAAGCGATTCTCTTGCTTTCAGCCTCCAAAGTAGCTGGGACTACAGGCACCTGCCACAACACCTGGCTATTTTTTTGATTGTAATTGTCAGTGTTGTTTCACAGGCCTGGGCCAGGCTCGAATCCATTAGTCTCAGTGTATGTGGCTGGCACCATACTCACTGAGCTATGGTTGCCCAGCCTAAATTATTGTTTTAATAGAAGCATCTTCATGTCCTTATGCTTAATGTATCACACATATTGTTTGTCGGGTGATACACTTAATCTGTTCTGTATGATGGTGTGATAAACCCAGACTGGTATAAATGGCTTATACCATTTGCTTACCTTTCCCTCAACTATTTCTACCCTCTCTTGAGAACTTGAGGGTTAAAAATATTACATTTGGCAAGGGTGCAAGAACTTTTTATTTCTGAAGGGACTCTTTCTACATAAATGAAAAAGATTATCAGAATCCTGATAAAGAAACCTAGACTTTTATTACATCATTAAGCTTTTGACAAATACATGGGGCCTTCATCTGTGCTGACAAGGAAAAATAGGAGGGTTCCAGAAAGTCCCCACACTTGAGTTTAGTCAGTCTTTCCATATTTTCTACATGTCAGCTTCCATAACAACCTAAGATATATACAGCTTATCTTCACCACTTTTTATTTTTTATTTTTTGAAACAGAGTCTCACTATGTCATTCCCAGTAGAGTGCCTTGGCGTTACAGCTCACAGCAACCTCCAATTCCTGGGCTTATGCGATTCTCTTGCCTCAGCCTCCCAAGTAACTGGGACCACAGGTGTCCTCCACAATACCCATCTATTTTTTATTGTTATTGTTGTGGTTGTCATTGTTGTTTAGCTGGCCTAGGTCAGGTTCGAACTCATCAGCCTCAGTGTATATGGCTAGCACTGTAACCACTGTGTTACGAGTGCCAAGCCTCACCATTTTTTTTTTTTTAAATTTCTATTTTTTTAAGTTGATTTTCTTTTGTTAAAATAAGAGGCCATTCTTGCTCCAGTTTTTAAGCACTTATTATGTGCTTTGGGTTCCTGAATCCACCAAGCTACCTAGGTTCCTAGTCTACTAGTTACTAGTGGTATAACTTTAAGCAGACTCATCATCTGAAAAATGGGAGTAATAAGAGTATTTAACTCATACTGTTGTGAGAATTTAATCATTCAACAACAAATATTTATTAACTACCTTAGAGCAAAGCGAAGACACTGCTTTAAGTACTAGGGATAAACAGTAAGCAAAACAACAATTTTTATACCTGGGTGGCTGATGCCTATAATCCTAGCATTCTGGGAGGCTGAGGCAGGAGGATCCTTTGAACTCAGAGGAACTCAAGACCAGTCTTTGTGACAGCAAGGCATAACTAAAAATAGAAAAAATTAGCCCAAATATGGTGGCACACAATTGTAGTCCCAGCTACTTAGGAGGCTGAGGTATGAAGAGTGGTTGAACCCAAGAGTTTGAGGGTGCTGTGAGCTATGATGATGCCACTGCCCTCTAGCCAGAGCAACGGAGTGAAAGTGTCCTTTAAAAAAAAATTTAGGAGGTGGCGCCTGTGGCTTAGTGAGTAGAGCGCCAGCACCATATACTGAAAGTGGCTGGTTCAAACCAGGTCCCAGCCAAACTGCAACAAAATATAGCAGGGCACTGTGGCAGGCGCCTGTAGTCCCAGCTACTTGGGAGGCTGAGGCAAGAGAATCGCCTAAACCCATGAGCTGGAGGTTGCTGTGAGCTGTGACACCATTGCACTCTACCAAAGGGCAACAAAGTGAGACTCTGTCTCTAAAAAAAAAAATTAATTAATTAATTAATTAAAAAAAATTTAGATTGGCTCGGCGCCCGTAGCACAGTGGTTATGGCACCAGCTACATACACTGAGGGTGGCAAGTTCAAACTCATCCCAGGCCAGCTAGACAACAATGACAGCTACAACAAAAAATAGCCGGGTGTTGTAGTGGGCACCTATAGTACCAGCTACTTGGGAGGCTGAGACAACAGAATCACTTAAGACCAAGAGTTTGAGGTTGCTGTGAGCTGTGAGCGATATAGTGAGACTCTGTCTCAAAAAAAAAAAAAAAAAAAAATTAATTAAATTAGATGAAGTATTTAATATATTTAATATCTACCTTCTCTGGACATTTTTAAAGGTTATTCTTCCTCTACTGCTCTCTTAAATTTCAGTTTTTTGTAGGATCCTATCCTTTGCCGTCTCTTCTACATTTACACACATGTCGTCAACTGTCACCTCCTCACTGAGTGCTTCTGAAGCTGTAGCTGTAGCTCACCAACTGTCTGAACATCTCTATTCCCACATACAATTCAGACTCCCCACAATCTTCTACAAATCTCTCTTCCTATATTCCAATAAATCTCTCCTTTCTGTGGTCCCTAACTTAGTAAATAAAGCTGGAAGCTTGAAGTCACTCTGACTTGTTTTTCATCAAATTGATCATCAAAAACCTATCACTTTTACATCTTTTATATATATATTTTTTAGACAGTCTAGCTTTGTCGCTTTTGTTAGAGAGCTGTTGTGTCATAGCTCACAGCAACCACAAACTCTGGGGCTCAAGAGATTCTCTTGCCTCAGCCTCCCAAGTAGCTGGGACTACAGGTGTCTTCCACAACGCCAGACTAGTCTTGCTCTGGCTCAGGCACGTCTCAAACCTGTGAGCTCAGGCAATGCATCCGCCTCAGCCTCCCAAATGGTAGAATTACAGGTGTGAGTCACCGCCCCCGGCCTTACATCTATTTTTGTTTGTTTGTTTTTTGATTGCAGTTGTAATTGTTGTTTTAGCAGGCTGGGCTGGGTTCCAACCTGCCAGCCTTTGTGTATGTGGGCTGCACCCTACCCACTGAGCTATCAGAGACGCCCTGGCCTTACATCTTATATGTTTCTCAACTATCTTCTTTTTAGACAGCTTTGAAAAATTACATATATATATATAAATTCCATACTTTAATTTCTTGTCCACAGTAACCTGTTGGTTTTCCTGCCTTTTTCTGCCTCTGCCATCCCTTCCCCAAACCCATCCACCTGCCAGAGAGATTTTTTCTTAAAACTATAGACTTGGCTGGGTGCGGTGGCTCGCGCTTCTAATTCCAGCACTTTGCGAGGCGGAGGCAGGTAGATTGCTTGAGCTCAGGAGTTAGAGACCAGCCTGAGCAAGAGTGAGACCTTGTCTCTACTTAGAAAAAGATAGAAAAATTAGCCGGGGGGTGGGGAGGTGGGTGGTGGTGGTGGGCACCTATTGTCCCAGCGACTCAGGAGGCTGAAGCAAGAGGATTGCTTGGGCTCAAGAGTTTGAGGTTCGGAGCAGGCCCTTGGGGTCTGCAAATTGGCTCCTAGCGCCCTGTCCCTGCTATCGGTGATCGCGCACCAAGGCCCACCAGGGGTCGCCACTGAGCCTCCCACCAGGGGGCCGGCCAGGGTATGGCGGCCATCCCCTCTGGTGGCTTGCTCATGACCAACTACGACTACTACCAGCGCCGTCTGGGCGTGGCTTCCAGCAGCAGCTGTCTGAGCACCGAGTGCCGGGTTGGGGGTGGGGGGAGCCATCACACACCACCCTGGTTTGCCCAAGGCTGATCCCGGTCACTGGTGAGCGAGCTTGTGTTTCAGAAAGTCCACGCTCCCATTCATGGCCACAGTTGCGGAGTCCCCAGAGCACCTGGAAGCTCCCCAGGCCTCCAGAAACAGGACCACCAGTGGCCTAGCCCGAGAAGTCACGAGGAAGCAGCCTTGCGGCCAGCCAAGTGCTGGGGTCCGGTCCTGACCTGAGCCCTGAGCCACAGCCACCAGCTCGGCAACCAGGCTGCAGGGCACGGGAAAGAAGACAGTTCTGAGATGGCAGAGGCAGCCAGAGCCCTGGCCTGTACTGCCCACGTGCACACAGGTTTCCTGGCACCCTGTAACTCTTCACCTTGCACCAAGTGGGAAAATAAACTGCAAGCAGCCAGCAAAAAAAAAAAAGAGTGAGGTAGCGGTGACCTAGGATGACGTCATAGCACTCTACCCAGGGTTACAGAATGAGACTCTGTCTCAAAAAAAAAAAACCTATAGTCACAGATCGGATATTGTAAATAAGACTCTTTATCAATTAATTATTGCTGAATAACAAACCACCCCATAACTTAGAGGCTTAAAGCATCAGTGACTGATTTTTTTCTCAGCATTTAATCAACGCTGGTTCCTTTGCAGGAACCTGGCCTCACAAACATGGCTGTGTCCAGTTAGACCTCTGGGCTAGAAGGTCCAAGGTGATCTCACTCACATGTCTGACAGTTGGTACTGGTTTTTGGCAGGGTATGTCATTTTTCCTCCTGGTGGCCTCTCATCCTCTAGTGGACTGAACCAGCTCCCTTAGGTGGGGATCTTAGGGCAGTTCCCAAAGGGAGAAGGCAGCAGCTGGAGGAACGTTGAGGCCCAGCCTCCTGCACTTGCACAGCTTCACTTCTGCTTTATTCTGTGGTCTAAGCAAGTCACAGGCCAGTAATGTAGCATCTTTCTTGATGGCAATAGCTGCAAAGCTCCAAATTAATTTACTTCTAGCTCTTTATTGCTGTTAGGATAAAGCCTAAATACTTCACCATAGCGCACAAACCCTTTTTAAATATGGGCTAATTTCTTGTCCAAACCCTGTTTTCAGTCATATGTAACTATTTGTCATTCTTTAATAATGCTGGGCACTATCCCATTTTCTTCCTTTCTCCACTCCTTCCCTCTTTTCCCTTACCTTCCCCTTCCCCTCCGCTCCTGTTTTCTCTTTCCTTTGGGTTGTCCAGGCTGTACAGTCTCAAACTCCTGGACTCAAGTGGTCCTCCTACATCAGCCTCCTGAGTAACTGGGACTAGGGGTATGCTGTACCATGCCTGGCTAATTTATTATTTTTTTAATCTTTTGTAGACACAATGTCTCAATATGTTACCCAAGCTGGTCTTAAACTCCTGGCCCCAAGTAATATTCCTGCGTTGGCCTCTCACAGTGCTGGGATTACAGGCATGAGTCACCATGCCTGACCAGTATCTATTCTTAAGCAAAGTGGAATTACTTGTCAAAGATGTTGACTTAAAAACATTTTTTAACGCTTTCGATGCCTTAATGCCAAGTTACTTTTCAGAAAGGTGCCAGAGTATACTCTGAGCAGCAGGCTGTGAGAGGGTCCGGCTTACTAGAGAGGAAATGAGGAAGCTAAGAACTCCATATGCAAAATGTTATTTTGTATTTCTTTACTACTCAACTCTTCATATTAAAGAAAAGTTTAAAAGCTTAAGCAGTCTAAAGATGGAGGAGTACTCCCTAAATAGATTCAGAGTAATTTTTTTTTTTTTTTAGACAGAGTCTCACTTGTTGCCCTTGGTTCAGTGCTGTGGTGTGGTGCCATAGCTCACAGCAACCTTAAAATCCTGGGCTTAAGCTGTTCTGTTGCTTCAGCCTCTCAAGTAGCTGGGACTATAGGCACCCACCACAACACCCAGCTATTTTTAGAGATGAAGTCTAGGTCTGGCTTAGGCTGGTGTTGAACCTGTGAACTCAGGCAATCCACCCGCTTCAGCCTCCCAAGTGCTGGGATTACAGGCGTGAGCCACTGTGCCTGGCCACCAGAGTAATTTGTTAGCCTGGAAAAGTGGGAAGGTCCATACCTACTGTCTACTGACTAGAATCCACTATTACTGGCATCCAAAGGTTAGTACAGGAGGCTAGAAGCTGAGCCCAGGGGTACATACCTATAGTATCAGCTTCTTGGAAAGCTGAGATAGGAGGAGCTCTTGAGCCGGGGAGTGCAAAGCTGCAGTGAGCTACTGCTGTGCCTCTGAATAGTCACTGTATTCCACCCTGGGCAACCTCTATACCCAGACCTCACCTCTATAAAAAGGAGTAGGGGTTAGAAATTTGAAAAGGAACAGAAAATGGGAAGAGGAAAGAGAAGACTTAGGGATAAGTTGGCAGAACATACTTTGGGCAAATAAGACTTTTTCATCAAGTCTGTTAAATATAGAACTGCCTGATTTTTAACCATTAAGAACCATAATAGTTATAGGAGGTCCAAAGAGATCTGACGGCAATCCATTTATGGTTACTATAGTTTCAAAACATTCAAGCAGATCCAGCTGGGTCTTTCTTTGTATGATGTCTTTGTTCCATTTTCTATTCATTACTATTGTTTCAAAAATCTCATTAGTTCAGCCACGTACACCTGAGCTGGTGGGTTCAAATCCAGCCTGGGCCCGCCAAACAACAGCTGCAACCAAAAAATGGCTGGGCGTTGTGGCAGGTGCCTGTAGTCCCAGCTACTTGGGAGGCGGAGGCAGGAGACTTGCTTGAGCCCAGGAATTGGAGGTTGCTGTGAGCTGTGATGCCATAGCACTCTATCCAGGGTGACAGCTTGAGGCTCTGTCTCAAAAAAAAAA